>WJFA01003853.1:0-11846 GCA_009870155.1 Pseudobourletiella spinata | reverse complement strand
CAACTAGACGACTTTGTGACTAAAGCATGAGCTATCAGGAAACTCAAATTTCCCTAACGCAATAAAATGCGGAGAAAAGTGTTTGATTCTTCGCTGCCCAATGGATGACTGTCCATTTCTTTGTCGAACTTATGAACTCTTTAGTGCTCATGTAGAGGAAGTTCATTTTTGCCCAGACTGCGGACTGTACTGCACCAATAATTCTATGCACGAATGTAAAAGAAGGAATCTTCGTGGAGGACATGTAGATTCAAAAGCAAAGCTTAACCCAGGCATGTTTAAGGAGTTCAGTCGGGCTCACTTGGGAACTATACGGATTTTTCTGTATAAACTCGAAGAAGATGAAAAATATGTAGCTTCAGTATTCACTAGTATTGAAAGTAATATTCAGAGCCTTCTTTCTCAACTTTTGAAAGTTCACACAAGTTTATTTGTAGATTTTAAGGTTGCCGTACTTATGCAGAAGGACGTAATTAAAAAAGATGAATTGGAACATGTAACCACGCTAACTTACTTTAAATCAGATAAACATTCTTTACATGGTTCCGGCCAGATTAGTTCTCTAACGCTAGTGAGTGTTGATCAAATTATCGAAAGGAAAAATGAGTTTGTGGAGCTAGGGAGTGGTTGGTACGTGAAACGAATAGAATATGTTGAGATTAAAGTTGGTGAGTTGAGATTGTTTAACAACTCAAAGGCTAGTGGATATATTAAAACACCCGTGAATAACAAAGGCATTATGAACTTCAGGGTACAAACAAACTGTTTCATGTACAGCGTTGTTGCAGGATTGCACTGGAATGAGCTGCAGCCTTATTCGACGCGTAAAGTTTTGCAAATCCCAAAAACATGGGAAAAATTCTTTCAGTATTACGATTTCACTGATTTACACGGAGAGGTGGATGTGTACAACGATATTCCTACATTTGAAGATAGAGCCTCCGTTAACATAAATGTATTTTCTCACAGAGGCAAGCAGGTAGTCCTGATACGCCAGAGTAACAAGAGTTTTAAAAGGGTTGTAAATTTATTTCTGATTCATTCTCAAACATGTTCTTGCTAATGGAAATAATCATAAGAGCTTCTTCTGTCAGCATTGCTTTCGACATTTTAAAAAAGAGCAAGAACATACAGTACATGTTGGAATGTGTAGAGATACTCAGAGAAAAGACGATGTATGTTCCGTCTATCCAGATGAGACAAAGCGGTTAGAATTTACGAAACCAGAGTACAGCCTGCCTTGGCCGTATACAGGATACTATGACTTTGAAACTGCAAGCGTACATGTTAGTGACGACTGTGCAAATAAGGGAAAGAATACCACTCTTCTAAAAGAGTTTGTGCCTGTTAGCTACTCATTGGTAATTGTTAGACAAGTATTGAAATTACCTAGAGTTATTTGTGCCGAGTATTACGACGGTCCTGATGTTGTCAATCATTTCTTTGAGCGCGCATTTGACTGGGGTCAGCGCATAATTCAGTTGATTAGGGTAACAAACAGCAAATATCACCCAACCCTTGAGGAGATTAAAATGCATAAAGCTGCAACACACTGCAAATTTTCTAATAAGAAGTTCGTATCAGCTAAGGTAGCTAGGGAGAATCGGAATATGTTAGACGCTTCTGAAGCACCCACTAAGCCTGTTATAAAAACATTTCACCATGACCACACGCGAGGAACATACGTTGGAGCAGTTGCTCAAGATGTTAACTTCAGGATTAAGTACAAACACGAGTTTCTGTTAGTTGCTCACAACAGTTCTTCTTTTAATCATCACTTGCTCGTTAAAGCATTTGAATCCAAGCTTTGTGATGCAAAAGATATTCACGTTATAGCCAAGTCATGTGATAAAATTATTCAGATTACGTTAACTGCATAGGCAAAGTATTTAACACTATTGAACAATCCTCAACACGATGTTTCAATTGATGAACGCACACTGCATTTTCCCCAAAGAGTAAAACTGAGATTTATTTATAGCTTCAACTTCTTACATGCCAGTCTTTCATCCTTAACAACAAATTTAGTCAACGAAAACTCACAGTTCTTGCGAATAGTTGAGGATGGATTTGCAGTCATGCTCAATCAACCAGGTCTTGAACCGACAAAAGAGGATATGAAGTATTTAATGAGAAAGCTAGATTTCCCACACAGCTATCTAACTTCCGCAGAAACTCTTACAAAGGCATATCCAATGCCGCCACGTCAATTTTATGATAAACAACTTAACAATACTAAAATTTCAGATTCTGATTGGGAGCTTGTATAGGAAATACGTTCGCGCTTTAACATATACGACTTTAAATCCTATACAAGGCTATATTGCCTTTTAGATTTTCTATTGTTAGCATCTTGTTTTGAAAACTTTCGCTACTTTGCACTAAAGCACTATGGTTTAGACCCAGCATACTGTTGCACGGTATCCTCGTTTGGGTGGCAGTGCCTTTTGTATATGTCACGTTGTAGAATCCTAAGCTTCTTTTCGATTGTTCAGACAAAAACGAATATGTGCTGCATTACACAACACTACAATATTATCTGAAAATGGGCATGAAACTTGAAAAAATAATTTGCGGGTTTAAGTTTTCGGAGGATTCATATTTTAAAGATTTTGTTTTAAAAAACATGGAGCTAAGAAAAAATGCGAAGTTTAAAACTGAAAAAGATATGCTCAAATTGCTTTGCAATTCTTGCTATGGTTATTCATTACTGGACGTGAGAAATAGAGTAGACGTTAAGTTCTGTAGTAGTCAAGCTGAAGCTCTCGATTATATTTCATCTCCTAGGATTAAATACTTTATTCCTATCAAGGAAAATTCAAGCTTGGTTATGTTGAGACCCAAAAAAATTGAGCACAGTACCATAAGACAAACGGGAAATGCTATCTTGGAGATTTCAAAGCAAATTTAATATCAAGGTTTCTATGAAGTCTTGAGAGTTACATTTGGAGAACGCGTTAGATTAGCATATACCGACACTGATTCTTACATTGCTTTAATACGCGATGATAACAATACCTTTCTCGATGATATTGTGGGTAATAGGGAATATTTTTATTTTTCTAAGCTTCATCCAGATTCTGATATTTTCACACGTTATCCTTATATTACTGACCTCCCTAAACCAAATGAATGCGTGGCAGGAAAGCTCAAAATAGAGTATAAATATTTCTGAAGGTGTTTTCTTAGACCGAAGATGTATAGCTTACGTTATTTTACAACAACTCCGGCAGAACAGCCGAAGCCTGATGATCTGAAAGCTAGAGGGTTAACATCTAGGAGCTTGAATAACACTACTTTAGATGCTTATAAGAGTGTAGTTTTAGAAGATAAACTTGTAAGATTTAAAGTTCGAAGTATTCGAGCAATGAATCATAATTTGTACAGCATTGTAAATGACCGCGTAGGTTTTCATAGCTTAGACTGTGGTAGAGTATTTCTACCTACAGACAATGATTTGAATAATAGCCTTCCTTTTTTTCACCATGACTTGTACAATTGTAACTGCTTAGAATAATAAGTATTCCTCTTAGTGTATAAAACCTAGAAGAGCGATGTTAGAAGTGTTCACTCAGCTGCCGAACCTCCCTCTGCTCACAAGTCTCTACCTTTGCTCTAAAAACAAAGCTTAAATCATCGAAATGATATTATGGATCAACAAAAGGCAAAATCCAACAAAGCAACTCTAGCCACTAAGCGTCCAAACCTTCTCAAGTTTAGCCCATACTTGGTCCCAGCCAGCACAGGCAAAAGTTTTCCCATCAAATTGGAGTTTCTTTGAGGATCAGGAGGAAGCCTGTATGGTGCGTGCCTTGTTTTGTAAGTGAAGGGTTGGTTCTGTGGTTAATTTCTACAGTGGTTTCCATTTCTCTACCACTCAGATGGATGATATCATCCGTGCACGAGTGGCTTACAATTCTTGGCAAAGGAGCTGGTTTGTCTACCTTGGAAGGCGCAACAAGAGCGGGAGTGTGACCAATGTAGGATTTAGCATCTTCGAATGTCACAACGTTCTTGATTTTCTGGAAGAAATTCTTGGACAAATTGACGATCATCCCACGGGAGGGAATTATCCCAGCGATCTCATACCGTTTTTCAAAGACAAAGATCCTGCTCGAGCTTTTGAACATGAGGGAAATGATAAGGTGACATTTTGGGATTCCCCGGATTTGAATCTCACTTCAGCTGGAATCCGACTTGGCTTCAACCGCTGTTCTGGGGAGTATGAGCTCCACTTCAATGGTCTTGTTAGCGCGGAGGTTAGTTTTAATTCATTTCTCCTGTACATCTTGTCTACGAATCTATTTTCGTTTACTTTATCGGTTCAATTTTCATTTTTTAAGATTGCCGCACGTCATCACAACTGGGTTGGTCCTTGCCTTGTTTTACCATCGGAACAATCCATTCGAATGTTTGAAGCTTTTCTTCGTGAATCAGTGAGGAAGGCGCTGAGTGAGCCAATGAATTAAGCAATTGATTTTTTCTATATAAATAGTTTGTTTCGTAAGGTAATATCTTCATGTGCAAAAGTTTTCATGTATTTACAGAATAATTGATGCATTTCTGTTTTTAAGTACTTGGTGTCAAGAACTTATTTCTTAGAATTAAGTAATTATTAATTTTATAGTTTAAAAAGCTGATATTATTTAAGGTTTATAATAGTTTGTTTTACTTTTCTAAAAGTTTACTTGTTGAAAACTTCAATATGTTATGGTTAGGATCTATAGCAAACTCAAGCTTGATATGCTCACTCTTTATTTTTGGTTAACTGTACCTATATATTTTGGTTTCATTATATTTTTAGTATTTATAATTTTTTGATTTTGTGTTTGAATAAAATTGATAAAACCCCAAATTTACGCTTTTAATTTAATCTTTTTAGTTCGAGAACATGTTATGAAGGTTTCATTTCAAGTTTAGATTTCATTCGAGTAGCAGAATTTTTAAACAATGTCCGAATTCTCAAAGTTTAACTCGCAAAACATACGAGATAAATGTCTCATTATTTCGCGTGTTCCGTTTTGCTTAGAGCGTAGAACCGTTGTCGATAATGAGTACATAGGTTGGGTAGAGGAAATCAAATACACAGCCGAATTAGCTATACTTGAAGAATTTGAACGATTGAAACACTTTCCTTCCAACCTAGGGTTGCTAGTTAAACTTTGGGTAGGATTTTCTTATAACAAAAATATTCTTATGAAAAAGCATGCTCAGCGAACATGCTTCTATATGCAAAACAAGCCTGAATTATTGCCGGATATGCGAGCTCGAGTTTTGGAATTCATCAACCGCCTCAAGAAACACGCATTGTTTCCTGAAGAACCTTGTGTTAAAATGAAATTTGTGATAATGACCACTCACAAATTGTAACTTTCATAATAATATTTCAAAGCATGTCTAACTAAGAATCCGATTTTTGTAAAAGTTGAATGATTGTTATAGGCGTCGTTCCTATCCGGGAGTGAGATTCTTTGGTAAGAGGAAATCCATGGAGGAAGCAACAAATAACATTGCCGACATTTCAAGTGAGCGCGCGGAATATTTCTATCGATAAATAAGGGAGTGGACGAATTCCTTGCGAATGAAGATGTAAAAAGGCCGTTCCTACGATCCTGTCAGTAAATAAGCACTCTGAAAAATGTTTTCATCAGAATTAAAATCTCCGTTGTTTTACTTACATTATTTTATGTGTTTACTCTCTCCTAAGAGGTAGCTCCATAAATCCCTTAGGTTAAAATATTTGCAAACTAATTCCCGTCCATTTCCCCCCCATATTTACGACCTATTACGAATCCGCACTGACCACTGCACTGAGCTGAATGAAACGCTTTTCGTAGCATATACATCTTTCACTGTACATTGGTTTGAATATTATGTTCACAATATATCCAAACGAGTGCATTACTTTTAGCATTAGTTAGACTGGGAGGGCGCAGTTTGTATTCCTCTATGCTTTCGTACAGGCGCTTTGGTTAGGTTGGCAGGTCACGTTCCCGCGTCATTTATATCTACTCATGACGACATGTTTTGCTGCCATAATTTAATGCTAGCATCAGCATCTTAGTTGCATTAGTTAATGCATCTGCCACCAACTGACCCGTCTCTGATCTTCCCAGCTTCAGTTAGAAGACATAGTGTGCGCAAGTCCATTTATTACATTTACTATCCCATTTGATCACAACAGACACGCGGGAAAACAACTTTTTAAATTCACTGAATCCACTGTTCCGCATAATTTGTAGCCACAGATGGTTTCTCATCTAGAACGTAATACTTGGGATCTTTCCACGAGTACTTTGGCCAGGCCGCAGGGAACTCCACCGGATCCGGAGTTGGTTCCCTGCACAAGGAGAGTAAAACGCATGAATGGGAGGTCAAAGCAATAGCAGTGGCTATAAATTGCAGAGTAGTATTTCAATATGCCGGCTTTAGAGCCGGTGCTCACATACTTGTAAGTAGCAAAGTTGGTCCACAGTTTGGAATGCATGGCGGCAAATCCCAAATCTCGCTCGTCCAGAATGAACGGCAAGTTGAAGACGTACATCAGATCATCTGTTCCACATAGCACAGACCGTCACGTAAACTGAATTTATGTTAAAAACTTGGGCCCCAGTATTACCCGCTCACTCTCACACTTACCGGCATGGACGATTCCTACGATTGAAAATCAGAAATAATTTCCAAATGATTCCGACCAAGTCAAACGTGACGGGAATAATCTACAGTGTAAAAATTTGAATCTCACCGTGATCCAACGGAGGTACCTTCCCACCCAGGAGCGGAACGAGAATCTCGTAGAGATAATACCAAAGTCTGAAATAATCCACCAAAATATCTCTCACCCAAAGCACATCCCCCACACTAAATATGGTTTTTCCACATTCAAATACAAAATTGCCGACAGATCCCCATTGCAAAACTCCTTACGAATTCCTCGGGTTATTCGGGCGGTACTCAAAGGAGTACAAGTACACATTTGAGAGTTTCTCGCTCAGAATGTCCGCCGTCTTCAGGACAGCCCCTTTGATTCCCATTACACTCATCATCTGGACACGAGGGAGACTTGAATTAGGTGCTTAAAATAAATTCAAACCCGCTATTTTCCCTCGGTGATTGTGTGTCTGACTCACGTCAACGAGACCCGACGAGATTTCGTCAAAATCAAGTCGATTTTTGTCCGGAATGAACGTGAGTGCGAGCGACTCCTCCACCGCCACGTTGCCAGCCTTGTCGTCAAAGTGGTACGTGCTCAGGACCCGCTTGAGCAGTTCCTCCCGCATCCACGCCGGATTCTTCAGTGTCCTGTTCACCACGAGGTCATTCCCGAAACTGAGGAAATGAAATCCACCCAGGAATAAGGCGCCCTCCTCCGCCACGGCGCCCAGCACCACCGGCACATCGGGGTAGTTGCCCTCCTTCAGCAGGGTGTACGGGTCCTTCGTCAAGAAGGCTCCGGGAAGGTCTGGGTTCCACCACAGGGTTCGTCCCCGCCAGTGACATGTCGGATTTGATCAAATCTAGGAGCTGCACCGAGCAAAATAAATGCAAACAAAAAAATTATTCCACCCTCTCGTTGTTGACCTTGACGCGAAAAAGCCAAAAACGACTACGATGAATTTTCAAAATTCTGAAAAAAGACTAATAACACTAAAAATGCTGTAAAAGTATAAAAACTCACAGCGACGCCGAGAAGGTAGCCCTCCGTCAAATTGAGCGTGGGCAAGTTTCGCGCGCAGTCCACAATAGCCTGAGAACTGCCGGCAGTGCAGTTGATGGCCTTGGCGATTTTCTGAAAAGTATTCTGAGGGTTCGAGTCCACAGCCCACGGCGTCACCGCCGATCCACTCATACCGATAATTCCGTGGAAAAGCCCTAAAAAAATGGGAAACTCCTCCCAGTTTACTAAATCCCCTGCCAGACACTGTAGAATTTTGACATTTACCGTGGGAAACGGGCGACAGAAGATGGAAAATGACCGACGCGGCCCCGGCACTCTCACCGAAAATCGTCACCCGGTTCGGATCCCCACCGAACGTCGCAATGTTTTCCTGCACCCATCGCAGGGCCAGATTTTGATCCTTCAGGCCGTAGTTACCCACGGAGGCCTCATCGCCAGACGCGAGGAAACCCAGCAGGCTCACCCGGTAGTTCGGCACGACTGGGATTATTATTTTTTTTGAATCAAATCATGCGGGCTAACCTGTCATTTGAACCCAAGGATTTCCCATAAGTCATCAACCAACTCACCAAGAACGACGTCCTCAGCCAGAAGCCGGTGGCCGGTGTAGTAAGACGTTTCCCCCAGGACGAAGGCTCCACCGTACATGAAGACCATGACCGGAGCCGGTGCGACGCCCGTCTCGTTCCCAGTCCGTGTCGTGTACACGTTGAGGTACAAACAGTCCTCAGACGACGCCACAACGGCGGTAAAAAGCTGCGGACATGCCGGCGTGAGTTGAGTTGCGTCCAAAATCCCTTCCCAACCGTCCTGAGGCTCCGGAGCCTACGCGCAGTCATAGAGGAGTCAAACCAGGCCACATTTTACTACGATTTGGTCCTTAACTAAGCTCCGCATACGGCGCTACTGACGAGTAATGCCGTCCCAATGCTTTCGGTGCTGATAAAGGTTTGATCACGGAATCCGAACGACACTGTATCTGAACTATCTGAATCTGAACACTTTAATAATAACGTCAGATCAAGACTCAAGATACTATTGCACATCTTAACCCGTGTCTGACTTGGTTCAGTGAAAAAGAGTTTTTCCGGAATTTTTTTAAATATTGCAAAGGTAAACTTAGTTAGGAAAAACTTAGTTTTTGATTTCGTTAAACCATTTTTATTTTTCCCGGGCTAATGCTACGCACTGCGCAAAAAAAATAGTCACTTTCCTGCGTTTCAGACACAGCTGAATGCGATGGCATTAGTGCCATGGACGAATTCCCTCATCCGTTGGAAAACATTGTTCGTGATTATCGGATTTTAGCGGTTTTTTAAAGAAATTTATGATGACCTTGAAACGAAGATCTCGCACTGGAGGCTTGGCAAAGGGTATGTGCATGTAAGTGTGGATGGTCCGGTTGTTCGCCGCCCTGGCCGTGTACCCTTTCATGGTCCCATTTTTCGTCGTCACATATACCGGCTCCCGCTCCACAGCCTCAATTTCCGCGCCAAACAAGTTTTCAAATGGAGCTCCATAATTATTAGATTTAGCAACTATGACCTCGGCTGCTCCGAGGAAAACGAGGAGAAGAATGTAAGACGAGACAAGCTGCTTCATCATGGCCGCGTTCACCACTGCCCCGGTTTCACTTATGATCCATTTGTGTTAGTCTCTTCAACGCATTATCCCATGCCTGAATGAGAGCCAATAAAGTGTATGCTACTGCTCGAAATATCGCTCCCATATCGCCAAAAGCACTATCTCTCAAGTACTTGTTCCATTCCTCGCTCAATAAAATATCAATAACAAACATGCTGCTGATAGTCAAATCCATACTGGATCCTATTGTGCATATGCATCAGCATCAACCGGATTTGAAGATAATAGTTGTTGTATGTGCCTGTCGTGGACCAGATGGAACAACTTGAGGCTCCAGGAGACACGGGAAAAGTAGTCGGGAACTGGCACGATTAAAGAGCTCATCAGCACCAACAACAGGTGTGATTGGAAAAGTGTTTTATGGGCGGGGTCAATTGATTGATGGGAATCGATGACAATTGATTGATAATAACTGTTGTGGATCTTTGAAATATTTTGTATATACTCCAATTTGGTTCGGTTTCCTTCGATCCTGAATAGATAATTCAGTGTACATTCGTCGTATATTTTGAAATAGTACCGTTTTTAATAGGATATTTATGTGAACACTATTGTGGAGCAATTATCTGATTCAAGATTTAGTTCAATTTTTTATTTCATATTTTTTTAATTTTTTCAAGTGGATCCGACTTGAGTTACAAAAGTGGCAGAATGCAAAATGTGCTCTACCAAACAGTTTCAACGTTCTCAGATAATTCTGACAGAGACAGAGCCAAATGTGCAATGATCACCACGGCGCACCATTTTTTGATTTTGGTGGACCCAGAATCCACTCCTGCGCATAATCCGTAGCTACATTCGGCGTCTCATCAATCACGTAGTACTTCCGCTCGGGCCACGAATACCTCGGCCAATATTCCGGTAACGCGCTCCCCTCCCACGTGGGTGATCTGTTGGTGAGTGAGATGAATTGAAGATTTGAATGATTTGAAAATACCGCACAAAATCTCAACAAAAATAAAGATGAAAAAAAGAATAACAAGATGCTATGCAGCGTACCCATTAGTAGCAAAGTCGACCCAGAGTTTAACAAACATCTCCGAAAAGGTCTCGTCACGGTCGTCCAGACCGAAAGGGAGCTGGAACTGGTAGATCCCATCGTCTACACTCACATAAATATATCATACGGCTAATAGTAATAATTGTACTAAACGGAAAGTCGAATATTATATAGGATAAACTGAAGGCGCGAATTTTTATAATCAGCCACGAGTGACCTACCGCCGTGGATGACTCCTGCAAAACAACAATAATAATTTGACAAACTCAGCAAGTTAAAAATTAAAATTCCTGAATTTAAGAATTGAAGAATCAACGTAGCTGTTAAAACAAACTAATAATTCAGCGACTCACCGTGCTCCACAGGAGGTTCTTTCCCGCCCATGATCGGCACGAAAATTTGAAACATGTAGTACCACAGTCTGGAATCAGAGCAAGTTAAATTTCCAAAGATTACCCTTGTCGTCCGGTAAAATTTCTGCGAACTCAAAGCAAAATACGTTCCTTACGATTGATTAGGGTTTTTCGCTGCGTATCGGAAGGAATACAAGTACACGTTGGATAGCTTTTCGCTCAAAATATCCGCCGTCTTCAGCACAGCTCCTTTGATCCCCAACACGCTCAACATCTGCAAATCGTAGATCTGGGTGATTGACGGTATTATACGAAAATTATATCTGTTTGAGTCCCACCTAGTTAAACTAAACAAATAGCGATCGCTGCGCTGCATATAGAATTTAACGCGCCCTGTCAGAATCTCGTTTCCGTTTTGTGTCAGCTGTGGCAGAAGTCGCCATTTATACAAGAAGTTAAGATGTGCCCACGACTTGGTTAAACCTGAAATCCTTTGAGAAGAGTCGAAAGTTACAAAAGGGGTGACCCTGTGCTCAATGGCAAATCCCATGTTAAATCTCATAAGGATTCCCAGTTTTTCAAATTCGGCCAATTTTTCAAATCGATGACCCGGGCGGGAGTGAGTGTCACATTGTGGAGAATTGAGCGCTCTTTCAGAGTCTCACTTCCGTTCGGCTCTGGCCCCAATGGGACACTCAAAATCGGCGGGTGAATGTTGGGCCGACTTTGGAAAACTGGGAATCCTTATGGGATTTAACATGGGATTTTCCACCGAGCACGGGGTCCCCCCTTTGGAAAATTTCAAAAACTTTGAGTTGGGATTTTGAGACTCCCACTGGGGTCAGAGCGGAGCGGAAGTGAGATTCTGAAAGAGCGTTCAATTCTCCACAGAATGTCAATCCCGTCCGTCATAGTTGACTGACTTGAAATTTTGCTCGACTTTGGAAAACTGGGAATCCTTATGGGATTTTCTACTGAGCACGACCCCACCCCCCTTTGGAAAATTTCAAAAAATTTCGAGTCATAATTGAATAATCTTTGACAGGAAATATGAGCCATCATTATACCCGTTTACATCAGCTATAGACTAAAACGAACCCGAGATGTCAAAAGGGCGTTCAAATCCACGTACATAAAAGGACGCTAGCTTAATTCATGTAAACTCTGTCAG
>WJFA01003852.1:0-11846 GCA_009870155.1 Pseudobourletiella spinata | reverse complement strand
CGGGATCCTCCCCTTGTCAGTGTCAAACTCGTTCTCTCCATTTCCTTCCAACTCGCATGTTTCAACCGACATCGTTGTAGGTGCACGAGATTCAATGGTCTTCACACTGCTTGTCCAAGCAAAGTCTAATTACATTCACCTAAAGTTAACCAAGGAGGTTCGCTCATCAGTCCCGTCATTAGTTTACATTTAAATTTACCAGTTTAAGTCTCCTCCGTGTGGGTAGTGTATGCAATCGATTTCACTTGGTATAGCAATCCTTCTGTAAGCCTCACATGAGATGCAGATGGAGAGATTGGCATACGGAGAACACGGCGGTTTGATCATTCTTGTGGAGGAATTGGAAGTGGCAGAATGATGGGCCAATGGACCCCTACTGCCGTTAGACCTCTGATCTCACCCTTTGTCTTTCCCTACTGTCGCTCCACAGTCTTTCATCTCTTCTCCCCCAACCCATTGCATTGGTTACATAACAGTCTCTGAACTCAATGTGAAGAGGGAACAGTTCGGAAGAGCGAGTGGGAGAGATTTTTTGGTTGAATCGTGTTGATGTGGCCCGTGGCCGGAGTTTATAGCTGGATGAAACGATCCTTTCCATATTACTTGCTACTATTGTCCCTTGGTTTCCGGGCCGAAACAGAAAGGGAGAATAAGAGAGAGAGAGAGAGAAAGGGCATGTCTCTGTGTGTGTGTGTGTGAGAGAGAGAGAGAAAAGGGCCGAAAAGTCTGACTGTTTGATTTATAAAACAGTCAGAGATAGTGGAACTCAAAAGAGTGGAGCGTGTATAGTTGTAAGTCCGCAGCCTTGGCAGATACTAGACCCATCCAATTGTTTTTCAAGACCTTCCAGAGATTAGAAACTCTTTTGGCTGTGATTTATGTATCGGAAATAGAAAAGCAAGATGAGTTTGCTCTTTCTCTTCCCTCCCGGTCTCTGTCTACTTGTCCCCCTCTCCTCCCCCAAAAAATTTCCGATCCCGCTCTGCTGCCGTCTCAGCTTCCCCTTCCACACTCCGAGAAACACCGTACTCGCACCGAAAAAGACAGGGGCACACATATTTAGACACATAGAGGCGCATGCACACCCTTACACATCGAGGTACACCTCCGACGAAGACACAGGCAAGCACAGACACATGCAGGAGGACAGGCACATACAGACACGTACAGAAACTCAGGCATGCACACATACAGAAATGCAGGCATACGCACATAAAGAAATGCAGGCATACACACACATGTGGAGACGCAGGCAAATACAGATATATGCAGAAACAGGCACGCACAGACACGTACAGAAACATAGGCATACAGACATGCACACAAATGCACACACACACATTCGTTGCCCAAGTTCGACTGAATCAAGTGGGGAAGTACTTATCTACATACGGACGGAAATTCTGTGAAATTGTCGTCTTGTGGACTAGTTGAGCATGGATGAAGGAGGGTTGAAGGGATAAGAATTCTTTTATTTGCACTCGTCTGCATTTATGGTAGTAGAAGGAAAGAAAACTCAGATTGACTCACGGTACTACGTACTGGTAGTATGTACGTGAGCGCAGGATTAATCTGGTAAGAGTGGGAGTAGTAGCTGGATCCACCGCTCTCAGGTCAGCCCCTTCAACCTTAGCCGTCGTCATATCCGCCTGGGCTTAGCGCACCACATTACATCCACGCACAGTTCCATGTGTTTTCTCCCAAGAGGTAAAAGTTGAAAAAAAAAGTTTCTATCCTCTGGGGATAAGGTGTAAGTATTACATGAGTCAGACACATATACATGGATTCTTATGGCACTTTATTCCGACAGCGATTTGATTTTGATTGGCACGTCCACATTCCAAAGGAATGGTGAATTTAACTACACGCGCTCCCTCAGATTTTTTCCCCTACCTTCCGTTCCTCCTTTCTTCCGCTGCCTCTGTCCGACTTCTTTTTCATCTCTCTCTCTCTCTCTCTCTTTCTCT
The DNA here is from genome assembly GCA_009870155.1 of Pseudobourletiella spinata. NCBI lineage: Eukaryota > Metazoa > Arthropoda > Collembola > Symphypleona > Bourletiellidae > Pseudobourletiella > Pseudobourletiella spinata. The sequence goes on along the minus strand of WJFA01003852.1, from coordinate 9,879 downwards.
CCCTACTTTTTCTCTCTCTTAGCTCCCGCTCTTCTAAAGTTGCTTCAAACCATTGGAGCACCTCAGAAAGAGCACATGCTTCGCATGCACGTAGAGAGCTATACATATGCATTTTATTTGGTCTCCCCTCGTTCGCCAACTCCTTGTTCTTCCAACTTCTTCTTCATCTCCTTCGCGCGGGGGTTGACTACTTATCTTGACAAATCCGCTCCTTCCTTTTTACTTCATCCGTTCCATTTATACTCCACGGTGGGGTTATTTCAGCCACCGGTACAGACAGGGGCTCTTGGGGCAAAACAATGGGTCGTTTTTCACCATTATCCTTCGTAGCCGCTTGAGCATTATTGTCCCCCAGTTCGAATGCTAATAGCTTGGCTGTATCGTGGGGACATCCAAGACGACGTTGGATGTCCCTCATGGTTGTGGGCGTGCATGCGGGGACGAGGTTTCATGTGTGCGTGTGTGACAAGACATTAGAGGATGGAGGGAAATGGTTTAGGATCCTTCTGGCTCAGACGTCCCCTCATAAAGTTTATTCTTTTTTTTTCAACTACATCAACTCCCTCTTGGTCATAATTCTCATGATCTCTTCCTCAAGGAAGGCTCGTCCCTAAGAGTTCTGCTAGTGGCTTTATTGAAGACGTTCCATTATTTACGAGCTGCTCGTTCCCATCATTCTATACCGCCTCTTCTCTCTGTGTTACAATGACGATGAAGCTGATGATGCTCCTCCACTCATTCTATCTCTACATCATATAAAGTACGCTCCTATGGCCCATGCCCGCTCAACCGCAACCTTTTAGATATTGCTGAAGGGTGCTGACGGTCATGACATGATGGCACTTCCGGTTACTACCATCTTCAACTTAGCCGAAGCTTTCTCCACTGCACCGATTTTGAGCAGTTGTGGGTGGGTGGGAGTGAGAGAGGAGCAGGGGAAAAAATGTGGGAAGGGGGGAGTCCGGGACGAGAGTTTTTGTTACCATGTCAACGGCTCGTTTGAGGTGGAGTCTATCGATGCGTAAAGGATTTAGCTGTCATATATTATTTATGTTTCGGCGGGCCGGAGTACATTGTGAACGACTTGCGATTTAAATCAGGGGAAGGATGAAAAGCCGTGTGGGTATTATTTGGAAGCGACTACGACGGACCGGACCGACCGTCTTCCTGTGCATACAGGGAGTGCGCAAGGGTACATAGAGCTATATGTATGTTAACCTCCCTTTATACTCTGGGAGAGCGGACATGATCTTATATAAACTCCTACTGCACACAGAGACACCCTCACGCTCTACTCCGAGACACACACGCACACACAGACTAATGGACAAAATGTGGAAATTTCTCACATTACACTACTCATCATCCTCTGATTTATACTCTATGTTGAAGTAGTTAGTTCGTCGGAAAAGGGTAGAGAGAGAGAGAGAGTTTATGTGCGTGTATGTGTGTGTGTGTGTGCCGAGGCGAGAGTCATGACGGCGCTGGATATAGGATAAGAGCAGGCAGGAGGGGAATGAAATGAAATTACCTTCTCTTCGTCTATGCCGAGTTTCAGTTGAAGGCATACACATATACTTCTCGTATCTTCTCTCAGTGTAGCACGCTGGATTCTTGCGGGTTGGCTCTGTAAGTGGTGACAGCGTCAATGTCCCATGATTAAAGTTCCAGTTAAATTTCAATAACACTTAACTACCATAATTCCTACGTTTTTCCCATACACACGCAAACAAACACAAACCGAGACACACACAAGTGCCCAAACACACACTTACCCCTCGTCCTATGTAGTGATGGTGATATGGCAGTTGCGGCTACAGTGCGTCATGTGTGCCCTCTGCGAGGCGTAACAGCCTGCCCTGACTGCTTAGCAAATTCCCTCCTGAATCGGTGACAGTTGGAGCGGAATATTTAGTTTAATAAATCAGGGGATGTTTCCGAATTCCGACGAATTGGTTACGCTCGCGGTTGAGCTAAATTGGTACGACTCAAGATAGGTTGGGTGGGAGAATATAAATTTCACAGCTTGAGAGCACTACCACTGTACGGGACGATGCCACCCGCTCATCCTTCCCGGGGGCGGGGTTAGAGGGTAGCTGTGGCACAGTATGGGAATTTTCACATCCGCACGTACATCCGTGTCATGTAGTAGTCTTCTGCAATGGGTCGGGATGATTGGAGGGGTGCGCTTTGATCAGAAAAACTAATAAATTGGAACATGAGACGATTTGACTTTTATCTGTAAAATATATGATGGGACAATGTGGGAAGAAGAGGCTCATAAATTTCCTCTTTTCAATTCGACAAGGAGCGGCGGTTTTTTTTCACAGTCGGCTCCGCCGGCCTGGGCTCCTGTAGTCAGCTCCGGCACAGGGATATCATACTCCTACCAGTCTCACCACCGCTCCTCCTTCCAGCTATATTTATAGAGAAATGGAGGGAAAAAATTACCAAAGAGAAAAGTATTGGGAGAGGACTTGGAGAGGCGGCGGTCTCCTCAATATAAACCTAATAAAAGTCCCCAGCAGACACGTGGAAAAATACTTGTACGAGGGAAAAGCCAGCGGTTCCTATTTCAGCGTCCAAAAGGTTTTCTCGGCTTACTAGGATTCCGTCCTCTCCTTTTGCGGCAGGGCTATGGTGAGAGGTATACACGGACAGAAAGTGGTCCGAACGAAGGTTCTTCAAACCGACTTTATCCGAAAAGCATAATATGTACTGTACATATGTGCGAGGGTCGGGTAGAATGTGTTGAGTGCACACTATCTGGACACTCGACTGGGAGATATGAGCCGGGAAAGAGAAGTGCTGGGGTCCAAGTACTCATAAATGGACGGGAAAACGTAAATGGTGAACCTCTCAATTCAGTTTCGATTAAGTGTCTTACTGTCGGCAACCATTTTCCTTGTAGAGACATATTTTCTCATACCTTTAAATGATCAGAATCTCAACATGAACACCCCTCCCCAAGCTCTTTCATTTATGTAGGCTCTTAACACAGATTGAGGCACATTACAGGCAAAGTCTCTGTTATCACTTTCCCTTTCCTCCGCAGGACGATTCCCATGGAGTAGTTGGGAACAACGCTACTCCTATAAGTCTCCACCTGTCAAAATATCATCATTTATTCATCATTCTACCAGCTCAGGGACTCTCGCACGTGCTTTTGTACCTCCGCACTCCATTCAATCGCATTGGGCTTGATTCTAACGAATTCAGTCATTTTACATTTTACTCATTACTCGAATTTACTCATGCCATTGTATACACGAGATTCCACACACATGCAAACTTACGCCAACCCCACAGTACTATAAACCCAAATACAGAGTAGACGTGGATGAGCAGCACACCTGTGTGCACGCCGGTGGCATAAAAGTTGGAATGATAGGTACCAATGCTATCACCCTCACCCGTGCTGACAAGACTATCCTCTGGTAGTTAGTGTAAATGCCCCGCTGATGGCGGGCAGGAGTGATAGTAGTTTCTAACTTTTAGCCCACATCCCAGGCACATCCCATCAATAGTAAATGGTTGAAAAAGGAGATGATGGGAGGCCGAAGGGTAGAGGCTCCCGCGGATGATAGGACAATGGAACCATCATCGCTGTGGTGATGCAATAAAATTGGCGTAGGACATCCTGCACGCATACCAGACCAGCGGGAGGAGTATGTGTTGCTTTCACAACCATGCGGAATTTACGGTCAACTTTCACCAGGAACCAATTCCTCACATTACGAAGTAACATTAGGAAGCGGGGAAAATTGGCTCTTGCTTAACTAAGAGAGCCCCACCACAGAGGATCTCTGACTAACCATCAATACTGACCGAAAGATATCCCACCAGCTTAAAGGTTGGGAAGACCCGCAGGATTACAAGCATAAAAACTAGAGCTCCGGTCTAAATCGTCCTGGATGACATGCATGGATTGTGGGACTTTAATGCAACTTTCTCCTCAGTCAGTTTTATTAATTGTATGGCGAAGCTCCCATAGCCAATCGAAGCCGGAAATATGTTCTGGGATTTCTAATATAGTGGTTCACTGTGGTAGTGCGAGTAGAGGCATGGGATGATATGATGGTATTATCCATAGAAGTGGTGGTGCGCTGATGGGGAACGATCAACAAGGAACCCTTTGTAACAAGCCCATATGCATGCCGTGTGAGAGTATTAGCATTACCATTACCACCACTAAGAATCCCGCTACTCGTACCCTTTCCATGCTGTGGCGGGTGTCTATCTGTCTGTCCCAGTGTGTGGGGATGTAATGAAAAATGAAGACGGTTTGGTGAATCGATAGATTTCACCCAAGGATAACATTGTACGCTCCTCTTTCCACGCTTTAGTATCCCCATTTTTGTCCGTCCCCCACCACCACCCTCACCACTACTGCTGCCACCAAAGAAGTAAAGGTAGAAAAGGTTATACCTGGAAGCGGAAAGTGAGAGAAATGGAGCTCTTTCCAATTTTTCCCCCAGTAATAAATCTCTTTTTTCCACCCTTGTTGAATGTGCCCAGCTATGCGCTCCATGTCTTTCGACATCGTATAACCTGCTCAAACGAGGAGGCAGGAGTATATAGACCTCGTAGCAGACATATGGGGACTGGCCTTGTAGGAAAGTACAAAAATGACCTACCATTCTCACCCTCCTACCACTGCTGCTGCCATTTCTCTCCGACGACGAGTAGAAATGGGAAAAAAGTTGCTCTTTTTCCCCCGACCAGAACATGTCGTACAAGGTGTTAATTTAAGAGCCTACGGGCGGGAGGAGAAAAAGCGAAGACTACGAAGAGTGCAGAGCTTTTCGAGACCGGATGTGCTGTCAAGGGAATTTCTGTGTAAGGTAGACTAGTGGCTGTCCTCGCCTTGTTTTCTCGTCATGTTGTTCCTTGTCGTCATAATGTAGCTCCAGGCTTATTTGAACGAGATGCGGTTAAATCCCCGGTTTGCCTCCGAGGGCTTAAGCATATACATATATATATACATATATATATATATACATGCGCACAAATACGCGCACGTACATACACTTTCATAAGCTCATATTCATCCGCGTGTCCCGACGCTCACAGATACACGTATACGTATATGCATTCTCTCGCGCCCAACTTTTCCCCACCTTCCGCTTCTCTTCCCAACAAGGAGGAATGTCTCAAACTTTTGTCCTGCCTACTTCCTCGTCTCGAACCTACCTACGACGACCACAGTGGGAGCCTACCCATGTTCTCAAGTCGTAACCATAGAGCGTGGATCATCATTTCCGAAATGTTTTTGTTTTTCGCGGGAAACCCCTCCATTTTTAAGCGTCTACAGCTGATACTGAGGGGAGCCAGGGAGCGGCACCCATTATTAGAAATGGTGGCAGATGGTTTTAGAGCAGCCGTTTCTCCTCATAGCAAAAACTGTTCACTTCGGCACCCCATTAATAAAAATGACAGGAGTATGTGCATGGGGAACTAATTTGTATTTGGGCGGGAAAATTGGCGGCGGGTCGGTGTTTGGAAGGATTTGAGGTATGCGAAATATTAAACTGCGTAATTCATCCTCGTCATAAATCTTGGTCGGGAGTAGGCGCAATGCATCTCAGCTTGGAGCCTGCCTACTCAAAAGTAAATGGCCAATAACCACCCACGAACAGCGGAGGAGATATAAGCTAAAGAAAAAGGTGGATGCTGGAGCTAGGACAACCTCACAGTAATGATAACATAATTTAAGTCCCCCTCCCTAAAGTTGAACGAGACTGGACTCTTGTACATACAAGTACGTATGCGGTCGTGAGGAATCGTTGGTGGAAGAGGAGACGTGTAGTGAGAGAGAGAGAGAGAGAATGAGTGAGATAAACTGGGGGTTAAAGGACAGGAAGATGCATGAAGGAAATGCTGACCCAAAGCTCTTATCTCTCCCTTTCATCTACGTTTAACTGAATCTTCCGATACCTACGTCCTATGCTGACCTTGGTCCTGGCGGGGAAAAATTCTCCACCACGAGTTCTCCTATCATCATTCTCCTACTCCCTCCTGGTTACAGCCTGACAAGGGATATTCATTTTAAATTGAATTTCCCTCCGTACTCACTCTCCGCCCTTCTATCCTTCTCCCCTCACTATCTCTAGTATCCATTGAACCAGGAGGTAAGCTAATAAAAAGATTGAGATACGAGTAGAGTAAAAATAATCCGACAAACCCTGACGAGAAAGTGTGGGCAGGAGGAGAAAGTGTCCATCAGCTGTGTGAGGAATGGGTTTCGTGAAGAAAACAATTAGCAAGACCCTTAGGAATTCCCTGCTTACCAGATTTCTACAGGTAAACTGAACCATACAGAGCCAGAGTTTAGGTTGTGAAGAAAAATAGAGGGGCGAAGAAACGATTTGAGATTACATTTGTTCGCCATGCAACAACAAACTGAAGCTCTATTCTTTAACTCTGGTGGGAAGTGTTTTGTGTATGCTGTATCTGCATGTGGAAGGATGTGTTTGTATCTATGCCATGCGTGTGTGCGCGCAACAGTGTGAAGGAGTTGGTACAAATGTGAGTGGAAAACTTTTCAGCGGTTTCCACATAAAAATGAATCATTTCCCATCCCAGTCCTTGGTTTTTTCAATGCGAGTCCGAAAATTACCCCTTAAAGAATGAGAGAGCCGACTACGTATCTGAGTAAGGAGAAATGAAAAAAGGCCAAATCAATATCGTCACCAGAGAGATACAAGTGAGAGAGCTTGAAAGATAAATAATACGTGGTGAAAATCGAGACGAAATGGGAGGCAAATTTTCATTGTGAAAATCGGGAGGTCGTTTGTTTGTGCCCATATTAAGCTGCTTCTACTTGGGAATGTGCGCAAGCTCTTGTGAAGCCTTAAAGTCCATATATACTTTTGCATGTGCAAGTTTATTCCAGTGTTTGTATTTTGAATGCATGTGGAGAGTACGTTTATGGGTGTGGGTGTGTGTGTGTGTGTGTGTGTGTGTGAAGTTTGAAATCAAGTTTGTGTATGTTCATTCAGGTATACGTATACGTATGTGTGGTTGGCTGTAAGTGTGCGCGTACCGGGGTGTATCCACCCGTTTAAGCATGTGCGTATCCATCATGCTGGTTGTGTGATAGCATGGTGAGTGAACGTGTGCATGTTGGTGAAACGTCCATGCCCGCACGACCATTTTAACGTGCGGACTCCCATCCGTGTGTATGTGCACTGGTTTCAAGTGTTTTAGTCTATGCATCTTGCTGGAAAGCATGGAAGACGGGGGATGGTGCGCATGGGAGGAAACTGGGGATTATAACGCTAATACTCGCGAGACTCCCTGACGTGCGAACCCAACGTATCCTCCGTTCAGTGTACTGAGAGTCATTTAGTTGTAGAGAAAGTAGGGTTGCCATTCGCGGAGCTGTAGAGGATTTCCGTCGGCTATCGTACGCATAAGTTTGGCATTTTCAGAGGACAAATACACACAGACTTCCTCCTTTGAGGAACGAGATAAAAAATGATTGAAAATAGAGAGACACGCTAAATATGGATAAATCACATGGAGAGTTTTTAGGGCTTAAAGGAGGAAATAATCGGGCTAAGCTCCACGTGCACGCCAACCACCCTGTGCACTACTTTTCACTCGTGCATGATGAGGCCCTGGCTTCCAACATGTATTTATACATAGATTTTAGATGTATACTCCCTTCCCGACTAACTCTTAATCCCTAATTAATTGATTCCCCGGGGTCAGGTCTGCTTCTTGAGTGGGAGTGCTTCTTGAGGGGATATGTTCTGTAAATATAGGAGGAAGAACCTCCACGTTTTCCCAGTCACCAGCATCATTAACTCAATCAAACTAGTCCCATACAGGCTCTACAAGAGTCTATATGCAATCCCGGTGGTTACTGTGATGAAAGCTCGGCCGGAGTCGTACAACAAACAAGTTGGGCGTGAAAGTTGAGGGCGGTGGAGAAAGAGCGAGGGAAAAGGAGGCCAAGGGTTTTGGAGAGGTAATTGTACCTCTTCGGAAGCTACTTGCGCCGATGGGAATAATGAAAGTGGGATACCTAACCGTAGCAGGGCCGGTAACCCTCTTCCATTCTCCACATCACTTAATGACCACGATGGAGTTCCCTAGGGCCGGAGAGAGCCTTTTTTATCTGGAATAAATTAGATAGTTGTTTAAGGCGGCCCTGGGGTCATGAGAGAGAAGAAATTCAGTGAAGAGCATACATCCAATCCGCCATAATCAAAACTAATCCACAAACTCTGACCACTAAGGTTATCTATGGAAAAGGAATGGCGTAATTTAAAATTGGTTTAAATGGCACCCGTCTAAACCCGTACCTACTAGCTTGGAACCAGGCCCTAATTGTACAGTACCCGATGGTGGAAGAAGTGGAACAGGAGAAGAAATAATAACTCTGAACCGACCCATTTGGCCAGCAGTTGGATCAGGAGCCATTCTCCTACGTAAGTAGTGTGCCTCTATATCTTGTGGTCCTTCAGTATTAAGGCAATCCTCCCATTCCCGCTCAGCTATACATTGCAATTATTAGATGCTGTGTGCCCCCCTGAGTACGGTATCTAGATGCGGGTCCGGAATCCTTTCTAATACCCACCCAAAACCAGCCTCTCATACATCTCCAGAGATTAAAAGGATGAGCTGGTTGATTGAATAAATGATTTCTCATGATAACCCCCTCCGACCCTTGCGGAATGGCGTTTGTCTGAGTACTCACTTGTTTGCGTGTGTGCGTGTTCGTGTGTGCGGTATGCCTCCTTCTGAGGTTTTGTGTGACCTACACGTACGGACGGGAGGGGAGTGAGTGTTCCCCCCTGCTTAACCAAGTGAAAATGTGATCGCTTTTTCCTACAATTTAAGTAGCTTGAACTCGGCTTACTTTTGCTGTGTGGATTATAAGTCTCCAGCCTCCAGTTCAATCTATCCCCGTCACGTCAGTCTTACAGCTCCAATTAAATCGAACGCTCTCAATTCATTTAATTTTTCTCGCATCCCACCCCGTTTCACTCTCTACTTGCGCCTTTTAGATTCACCGAAGAAGACGAGGAAGAGGAAGGCGTTGGCGGTAGAGGAGGTGGAGCATGAACAGTAACCGTGACAGTTGGTAGTTCGGGAAGGAGTTGTAGGCAGTAGGCGATTTCCAGGCAGGGATTTAAAGGCTCAGTGGAGACTGATTCAAATGAACGGGGAAAAATGGATTTCGAACACTCATGATGGGAATGTGATGTCCTGGTGGACTAATGGTGGTGTGGGAGTAGAGCCTGATCCAAGTTTCAACTGATAAATCCCCCGCTGAAATTACGCTGGACCGATGGGGACCATTATGGGTAACGAGATTGCAATAACATGAGTCAGAATATAGGCCCATTTGAATTACAAGTTTATTCAACCAGCCTTTGAAACTCTCTAGGTCTTCTACTCCGCAGCGGAGTCTCCGCTCCATCATTTCTACGCATGCTCAAGGATTAGAACTAGAAATAGTCAGACCTAATTCAAGGAACATTTACCGACCACTCATAGTATGCTTTCCAACCAATAATCTTCAGTCTGTAATTTCTGACAATTTTAACCAACATTTGGAAGTAGAAATGGTGGATTCATTTTGACCTCAGGGTGTTGTCACTGAAGTTCTGTACAAAAATTTACAGTATATATCTGAAACCTCGATTTTTTTTGGAGAGTTTTAACTTCGAACTCGGAATTTAGCTATTGTACCAATGCTCATTTAAACATTTTCTGCCAAAACTACGAGCCAATGCTCATCAGGCTGTATGCGTTGTTACGGTCCCTAGCGAAGCCCACAGCATTTTCATTTTGGTTGTAAGTGACAAAAACTTGGAATCTCCCGACTAAGTTGGGGAATCAGGTGCACCATCCCCCCCGAAAACA
>WJFA01003851.1:0-11848 GCA_009870155.1 Pseudobourletiella spinata | reverse complement strand
GATTCGGACCGAAATTTCTAATGACTTCAAAGCATCCGACTCCATAGTCACGATTTGACCTGACTCTAAAATGCTTATTTATCAGTTTACACGATTAAAATTACGCTTGTGCACAGCTCGGAGTACTTTAAGAAGGGATACTTACCTTTTTTACAATTTTAACAAAGCTGACGCAGTTACATTGGCTCAAAGTCGAGTTAGGATTCCTCACTGGACTTTGCGGCACTGCAACTTCCTTGCTGAGGAACACGATCGGAAAGTAACCAAAGTAACTTGAGCCGAACACTGAAGTGCAACGGTAACGGAATGATTCCTTCGACAGCTTCGCATATGAGTAGCTTAGATCAACACAAGCGATTATTTTCAAATGGGATTCTCTGCTCCAGGTCATCAGCACAGAGGTCAACAAAAACGATAATTATTGTAACACGTGTCATTTCCCAATACATTTTACGATTAGATGTTGCATTTCAAATTTGCCACATGCACAATTGCAATAACGCACTGCTCCCTAAAATTACAATAAAAAATATAGAATCACTTAGGTCCGTCAATTAAAAATAAAGGTCTGAAATATATTTACTTGCAAACACTATTTTTAAAATTACTGAATGTATTTGAATGATGTATGCAGATACTTTCTCAAGTTTTAGTCAACATTGAACTTAGAATTAATGTAGAACATAAGAGCTTGGATTTAACATTAACGCAACCTGAATTTAACTCGTATTTTCGAAAGAATGAAACTATGAATCACTCATCGTTTTGAACCTGACACGCTCATTAATAACCAAATAGGATGTCAGCTTACTTTTTCAACATGGAAATTTCTATGCACCTCCTGAATGTACGTCAGACTGCCACCTTCTGTTCTTTCTATTGTTTCTAATTTTGATAAGTGAAGGATATTTTCGGCTTCCTCGCTGTTTCTACGAAGTCAAAATCTTACTGTATACGGACATCCTTGAGCCCTACGATCTAGGTTTACACCCCTCGTAATATCAACAAGTGTAGGACACGTGCACTGTAAGCTCTCAAAAAGTTTTGTTAGCAGGTACGAATTTAGCCTTCAGTAATCCCTGCATAAAACTCTACGTGGCTTCATTCACCCGTAACCACGCAACTGAGAGACGAGACAGCACAGGTACAAAGACAACTGAAAACGATTTGCTACATACATCTCAGGGGAATGGTGTTAATTTATAGCGCAGGTGCTAGTAGGTGCGTGCGATGTAGTCATTTCGTTTGAAACACAGGATTCCACAGATAAAGTAAGTGATTGTAGTCAGGAGACATTTCAACTCCGGGGTAACTGCTGGGAGTGCAGCGTACCATCTTAATTCTTGTTATCACTTGACAGGCTTTCACTGTCAGTATTCTGTTTGCTAAATAAAACTCAGTCTGTGCGGAACATACTAAAAAGTATTTAAAAGTCAACTACATTAAATTTTCGGAGATTTTTAAGTGAACTAGCCTAAAAAGAGATTCTAAAATTGATCTGAGATTGTAAAATTTTTGGAGAAAATGATAATACTGCCGACTGTCTGGTACCTTATTCCGATCATATTGCTTGATATCAGTTCGGCGAGCCAACACAATAACACCACTCGACGCCGAAGCTACTCTCCGCCGTGTCCGAGGTAATTTGAGAAATTAAATGTTTATGCAGCCCATTACCGCGGGTGCTTTTTGGGGTAGAATCATGTTTGATACGTATGCTTCTTTTTAGTGATATTTACTGCCATGGCCGCCTCCTTCACACTGTACAGATGGCGCGAGTTTTCAAAGATTCTAAAACCTTTGTGGATCGCAAATTAGTCCATCCCCCTGCAACAGTACGGAGGAATTTTGAAACGTTCATGCGGAGTGTGTCGGATCATCCAAGCGAAGACGAGACGAGAAAGTTTGTTACTGACAATTTTGTTTCGACCAGCTTGGACTCGTGGACTCCGCAGGACTGGACACCGTCACCATCCTTCTTATCCAAAGTGCAAGACTCCAACTTGAGGGAATTGGGGAGAAAACTGAATGAAATTTGGAAAAGTTTAGGAAGGAAAATAAGCCCCGCAGTGCAGCAGAATCACGATGAATACTCTCTTGTTTATGTGCCAAATCCGTTTATGGTCCCTGGAGGGCGATTCGCGGAATTTTATTACTGGGATCAGTTCTGGATCCTGAAGGGGATGCTCCTTTGTGAGATGCGCAACTCCGTGAGAGGGATGATTGAGAATTTTCTCTTTATGGTCCGTAAGTTTGGCTACGTGCCGAATGGTGGGAGGATCTATTATGAAAGGACCCAACCACCACTGCTCATCTCCATGGTTAAAGACTATTTGGATGCCACTGGAGATTGGAATTTTGTAAAGAGGAATCTAGCTACTCTGGATAAAGAGTTTAATTTCTGGATGAAGAAACGGACCATGTCAGTTCAATGGAATGGACTCACCTATCGGCTGGCAAGATACAACAATGAACTCACCGGTCCTCGCCCCGAATCCTATAGGTGAGAAATGCAGGTGTGATTAATGAGGTTAGAGGTTTCTGTATGCTTTACTAAGTAATGCGACCTAAAGGTTACCTCAAGCGTATTAATTTATTTATAATCTTTTTTTTCTCGGTAGACAAGACTATGCCTTGGCTCAAGATTTAAGCACCGAGGAGGAGAGAGACGAGTTGTATATAAACTTGAAGTCAGCTGCGGAATCTGGTTGGGATTTCTCATCACGGTGGTTTAGGCCCAAGGATACCACAGAAGGTAACTTACGTGTTCAGTCTTTATCTCAGAGTTTCAAAAGATCAGTCAATCACTTTGTCATTATTATTCTCGAATTTACCACAGGTTTCGTTTACGGAATAGTAATATATTAAAACTGTGAATGAACTTTTTTATCTTCAGTTGGTACACTGCGGGATATCAAGGCAAGGAGTATTATTCCAGTGGATCTCAACTCCTTTCTGTTTAAAAGTGCAAGGATAATGGCAGAGTTTCATCGGAAGGTGAGAAAATTCTTTGGAAATGCTCGAAGGAGAAAAAAATATTGTGGTGTGGTAACCTAGATGCATGGGTATTCATATCAAAGGTGTGCCCCTTTTTAATAGTCAAATCAAAGGAAATTTGCCGGTTACTATGACAACGTTGCCGCAAGGTGGAAGAAGGCTATCAATGATATCCTATGGGATGATGATTTGGGTTGCTGGTTCGATTTCGATTTGGACCGGAGGAAACGAAGGACCGAGTTCTATCCTTCCAACGTAACACCGCTGTGGGCTGGGATCGATGCGAAAGTATCTGGTCAAACTTCGGGTGGATCCAAGGGAACTGCTGACCGTGTCCTTAAATATCTTCAAAATTCCAAGGCCTTATCATTTCCTGGTGGGATCCCTACTTCAATGGAACACACTGGGGAGCAGTGGGATTTTCCAAATGGGTGGGCCCCGCTTCAACACATTGTTGTAGAAGCACTGAGACGGAGTGAATCTTCTGAGGCGAAAGCTATGGCATTTGACCTTGCCCAGAGATGGGTGCGTAATAATTACGAGACTTTTAGGAACTCCAACGACACCATGTTTGAAAAGGTACCGTGAATAGGAAAATTAGAAATAATCTTGATTAATTGACTAACCATTACGCATTTGTAATTGATGCTGGGGGAGATAGTGACACTAGGTATGTTTTTTCTGCTTTCAGTACGATGTCACGTCTGTGGGTTCACCCGGAGGTGGTGGAGAATACGAGGTAGTCGCTGGATTTGGTTGGTCAAACGGAGTCATCATCGACTTTATTAATACCTACGCGGATTCGCTCAGCAGCCTCTCATGATAAGTTCATGTTAAAAATCTGGTCTGAATAGCTCGCCAATAATCTGTAATTTGTGTTACTTATCAAATAAAACTTTACAAAGTCATAACATCAAGTAATTCCGTAGCGCAGGTTATGGAATTCTCAAAATAACACACTGATAGGAGCGTGGTTTTGCATGAGAAATGCGGCGAAGCTGACAATCCGTCGCATTTTTCACTGATGAACCCATAAATAACCAACAGCAGCAGCACAGGTCAGCAAATAGCAAAACAGGTTCATTCGAACAATAAGCGTGAAAGCGGCAGATCGGGCATTCGTGAACTTCCAGGGATAACCACCACACGTCCAGATATCCAGTTTTTGATGAAAGTCGAGGTTCGCTATCGGCTTGCATGGAAGACCGCCGGTGCAAGTTGTATTAATGTACGTAGCATTCTGGTTGAGCGTTTCGCCTAGATTATTGATTCTGAGGAAGCAGATGGTGTTGTTTTGAGCAATGCATCGGTGCTCTTCAGCAGCATTGTTACATGCTGTGCAATTCTTCGTATGGTACCGGAACAAGGGTGCCTTGCTGAAGCATTTATCGCACCGCCAGAGCCCTGCGTCGTATGAAGCGCATTCCTAAAAGTGGTGCCAAGGAATTTAGAGCTAATTGAGAAACATATTCGATTGCACTAATTATACTTATGGGATCCCACTTGTGTTAAAAATAAGTTGTAACTTATTTTTAACTTTACCAAAAAATGATTCTTATTATAGCACGAATCAATCGCGTCGGATGGGACGCCGTCAGTTGCGGCTATGGACATTGGTGTGGAGTACAAGAAATAGAATACGGCATTATAGATCGCCTGAGGCGTCTTTAAGCGCGGTAATAACTCCACAAACGGGCCGATTGTTTTCTCGAAGTATAAGCTCCAGCGATCCGGTTTACAAACACAACCCCATAGCGTGGTAATCTTGGGCACGCAAATCCCATTGGCGTCAAGTTCCGCTCCATTTTGGCATTCACATGAAGTCGAATCGGCATTACAGATGGCCATACTCATGAATGGAGGTTGAACCCATGGTTTATAGCAAGACTTTTCCTCGAGTCTTCCGTCCTCGTTCGAAAGAATAGCTTTCCAGTGAGAGTAGATTGGATTCGTCGAAGCGTTTGCAATGCTTTGAAGCAAGAAATTCGTCTTCGGGTTACAAGATACGCTTTCCAAGGTAGGCTCAATGTCTACCAATCCAGAGCTCATTTGAGCACTGCAAAGCAATGCAACAGTAATTTTCCATATCATGGCCAAAGTTCCACAAGCGTCAAGAAGAAATGCGGTAATTGCACTGCGTGGTTTCACAAAGGAAGAATCCACTTTTGCTTCAGCTACTAGCTTCTGCACAACACACAACCTCAACCTCACTACAGTTCATTGGATAATTAATACAAATGCAAAGATTGCCAAATCAAGCAGCCAGCAGCACTGAAGTTGCTAATGTCATAGTGACCAGACGTACTGGTTTTGAGAAATTTTTGCTGCATTTAGATGCATTAAAATACATACAAAATAGGTATGTACATGCACGAATGTACTGGTTTTCATTTCGGAAAAAATGGTCAGTATGCTAATGTTAGACATCACACTCGGGGAATTCGTAACGATATCAACATTCTGAGCTCCAACTAGCCGAATCTATTTTATTTAACATTAAAAAAGGAACCTTTGAAATTCGCAGTTTTTTAATTTTCAAAGTCTATTCAACTGCTTAAATCCTAAGCAACTGAATTTCAAACTTTTTATTGTTATTTAATACTATGCTGCACAGTAATATAGTATACAGTTTAATAAAAAAACTTACCTTTAAGGCAAAATCGCGAGACACTTTTCCTGCTCACCAAATAAATGGGTTAAGAGGTTCGTTTTGCCCGTATTTTCTACGAAAGTACATTGAGTCCTGCTATGTATCATGCCATATATCCTATAAATTTCCATCCGTTTTGGACTACTTGACTGAACCTCCTACTCAGTCACTCTCAGAAGTTAGGAATGAGAGGGACTCCGGGTTGGACAATGGGGTCAGGGTTCCCGAAAAAATTATCGATTTCCAGATTTAGTTGCACCGTTGTTGGACGGATTACGATGAAACGGTTTTTGTGATTGAGAGGAGAGGATTATAGGGAAGAAAATACTGGGACGGTATTGGTGGAGGAAGATGGATAGTTTATTTTGGCGCGACTTCCCGTACATTCCCCTATGTTGATCATTCCGTGGGCTATAACATACAACATACATATACCCTGTTGCCGTTGCCCAAAGATTTTATGTCCATTTGATTTGATGGCGCGCTATTGCGAAGTGATTTCCTGTCGCAAAAGTATGCACTTGAGTTGTCGGTTGTGGAAAAGGTTCAAAGTTCATTTGTGTACATTTAAAGGGTGCTAAAAGTTTTGACAAAAAATCAGAGGCTTACGCAACAGCACCGATTATCCAATTCACAATCAGCTGCTGCAGCTCTCTCCGTCAATCTTATTGCATGCAACTTGCTAACAAACAAGTCAAGTGGTGTGGCAGATTTACCTCAGTCAACGAGACAACGAGAATTTTTTCATTTGAATTAACGCAGCCATAACGTAGTTGATTTTTTTAGTTTGTTTGTAGTACGTACTAGAAATCGTAGAAATGTCAAATCGCGCAGTTTTGAGAAGTTGTTTGAGGTTTAGTAATTATCATCGACTCCGGAAAAATGTCACAACCCCAGCTCTTAGCTATTCCTCGTACGCCTCTCCTCTTCCGGACAGTTTCTACACGGACGAGCAGCAGGAAATGCAGAGGAGTCTGCGGAAGGTATTGAAATCTTCACTAATTCAGCATCAGTGTTCCCCAAACCATCTGCAAACTTGGTTACTGAAATGTTATTACAGTGTCATGAAAATCTCAGATTATCGAAACGGAAATCAATCCGCATGTGGATAAATGGGAAGAGGAAGGCCAGTACCCCTCACACCGGGTTTTCAAGATTCTTGGGAATGCCGGTCTCTTAGGCATCACCAAACCCACCGGTATAGAAACTCTTTTATGTCCCACTACAATTATTTTTGGCCTGTAAGAAATACACTTAAAATGCAGTAAATATCTGTTAATTTACTTTCAGAGTATGGAGGTCTGAATTTAGATTACAAATATCAGGCGGCTGTCCTAGAAGAATTTGGTGCTATCAGTTGCGGCGCTGTTCCCTCATCTATTGCCGTCCACACTGACATGTCCACTCCAGCCTTGACAAACTTTGGCACGGAAGAGCTGAAAAAACAGTTTCTTGAGCCTGCAATCAAGGGTGACGTCGTCACGTGTGTTGGGATAAGTGAGCCAGGTGCAGGCTCCGATGTTGCTGGACTAAAGGTAAAAAACAAAGACATTGCCATGATTAACTTTTTAACGTATATATTTAATTTTTCTTATTATTTTTGGATTTTTTTTGGGAAACATTGGAAACAAATTTTCATTGCTATTAGACTACTGCAGTAAGAAAAGGCGATGATTTTGTCATCAACGGTGAAAAAGTCTGGATTACCAACGGATATAAAGCCGACTGGATGTGTCTGTTAGCCAACACGGAGCAAGGTGCTCCCCACAAAAACAAGTCGATGATCATCGTCCCCCTTGATACTAAAGGTTACTTGTGCTGACATTGAATTAATCATTGAATTGTTTTTTGATGGCCGTATTGTATATAAATTCGTGTTCCAGGGGTCACACGTTCCAAGATTCAAAAAATTGGCCTTCATTCAGCAGACTGGGCTCAAGTTGCATTTGAGGACGTCCATGTGCCAGTCAAGAATTTAATTGGGGAGCCCGGGAAAGGCTTTTACTACCAAATGCTCCAATTTCAGGACGAGCGTCTTGCCTGTGTCCTCACCATTTTGAAATGCTTCGATATATTAATATCAGAGACGCTTGACTACACTTCGCAGAGGAAAGCTTTTGGGAAATCCATTTTAGACAATCAAGTGGTCAGTTTCCGTATTGCTGAGCTGGCCACGGAAGTCGAGCTTCTGCGCTCAATGACCTATAAAGCCGTGGGTGTGTAAAGTTGATTTTATTTGAAAATTCCCGCTTTGACTCTCCCAAGTAATGCTTAAAAAATTTATTTCAGATCTAAAAGTAGAAGGCAAAGACGTGACACTATTGGCGTCCATGGCGAAACTAAAGGGAGGTCGCCTCTGCCGGGAACTTACGGATACTTTACTCCAGTACTGGGGAGGCATGGGCTACACGAGAGACGTGAAAATTTCAAGATTCTTCAGGGACCTACGAGCCATGTCCATTGCCGGTGGTGCGGACGAAATCATGTTACAGATCATAACCAAGATGACTAAAATGGGAGGAGGCAAATAGAGTGACTGTACAATATCAGTACAGGTGAACTACTTGTCCCTCTTAGCATAAACAATGCAGTTTGTGACAACAAGTAAATGCTATAGAAAAATCTTTTAATAACAATGCAATGGTAAACAATGGAATGCAACATCTGTGCCACCGGTGTGGGGATGAGTAAAAGTTTATAATGCAAAATGCAGTAGGTGTTGCTGTTACCCTTAATATACTGTTTATGTCGATTCGAAATCATTTTTTGTGCCTTGAGCCATTGCATAGAATCGGGAATTCCTGTCGCCGAGTAAATTTTCTGGGGTATCAAACTCCACTATTCGTCCAGCTTCTATGACAAATATCCTGAAATGTACACAAAAAATAATAGCTAAATTATAACAAGCTCAACGGAACATTGGATTACACTGTACAAATTCAAATTAAAAAAATTGTGTGTCCTTTCGTATCCGTAATGATAGCAACATTCATAATTATTTCAAGTTTTAAAATACGGAAACGGCGGTGGCCGCAAAGTTCCGCATGATGTACCTGTCCGAGTCCATTATATTGTTTAATCTGTGGGCGATGGTAATAACAGTCGCATGCTTCAATTCCGACCGTATTGTACGCCGAATAATTTCCTCGGTCTCAATATCAATAGCAGCTGTGGCTTTCGTCCAAAATCAGTATCTTTGATTTGGGAAGTAAAGCCCGAGCGAGACATATTAGCTGGCGTTGACCAACACTGTAAAAGAACGTATAATTAAATTTCCCGCCTTTCTTTGCACATGAAACAATTTTTTAAGAAGTACCACAAAAAAATAGCATATAAATAAACATTAAAACGGATTTTACCTCAAATTATCGCCCTCTTCTTGCAGCTGGTGCTCCAATCCGTGCTCAAGATGTTCCACGAACACCTTGAGACTCGATAATTCTAGCACTCGCCAAAGTTCCGAGTCGTCGTAAGCTCCGAAAGGGTCCAGGTTGAAGCGCAAACTTCCTGAGAATAGCACTGGATCCTGCGGGGAATATTGAACTATGGACATGGACACTGGAGCAAATCGACAGCTGGATATCACAAGTGAATTATGTGGGGCAACCAAACCTGTGGAATAATTGTCAAGCGCTTCCGCACATCGTGAAGTCCTAGTGCGGCAATATTCTGGCCGTCCACTAAAACTGAGCCTGCGGATGCTTCAAGGATCCGGAACAGCGCCAGAGTGAGAGACGACTTTCCAGCGCCAGTTCTTCCCACGATTCCAACTTTTTCGCCATCCTTGATAAGGGCATTCAAATCTTGCAGTGCTGGTGCGAGACCGTCCCTGTATCTCGTCTCGTAATTGAGAAACTCGACGGTGCCCTTTTGCGGCCAATCGTCCCTAGGTGTATTATGCGGTACATTCCACGGTGCTTCCTGGGTAAAGATCTATTCAGTTTTGCTCGATAATAACTGCTAAAAATCAATACGCATTACCTGCGGCACGTCCAGGTACTCTTCTATTCGTTCCACTGCAACAATATTGTTTTCCACCTCGCAGGCATATCGCGTTAATACTTTGAGTGCGAAAGAAATGAGCATGGCATAGGACAACGACAAGCCAGCCACTCCGGGGCTCACCGAGTCTCTTTCCAGAACTGCAGCCAAAGTGGCCAAGAAAATCATGGTAAATGACAAGAGTTCCAAACGTACGCCGAGCCACCTTGAATTGACAAAATATGTTTACCTTGTTGCAGATGTTTAAATGATGATAGTAATAATTATTATTTACGCTACTTAATCATTAAAGTAATAATTGATTTCATAAGTAATACTACCTGCTAGCAATAGACACTGCATATTGGCACACTTGGTTCTGCTCCACCTTGGCTTCGGATTCGATAATAAACCGTTGCTCATCTCCATAAGCTTCGGATGCTCGCCACCCCGGCAATCGTCTCTCCAAAATGAGAATATATCGGGGAGCGGGAGACGGATTCCATTCTCTTCAGTTGGCGCGAGGTGGCCACGTAAAATTTCTGTTGGAAAAACCAAATTCGAGGATTACCTGACTTGACCTGAATAATTCTTACACTTAATCCCGAAACTTTAATTATTATTAAATAAAAATGATTGATTTAGTTATTAAAGTTTCGAGTGTTCAATGAATTGAAGTGCACCTGAACATAAGTAAAAACTTATTAGAACCGGCAATACGCCGATTATGATGTAGGGCGTGCTGTAGCAAATGACAAATACGGTGGCCATCGTCTTGAAGGCTGTCACGGCCCACCACTTGATGTTCATCGGTAGTACATTATCCAGCGTGTCAACATCTTTGGAAAAGCGATTCACGAGGCGCCCCATCGGTGTCGTATCGAAGAACGACATGGGAGCACGGAGTACGCGGTGAAGCATCTTGGAATGGTAAGCTGCGGCGGATTTGAGCGTCCCCAAATACATGCACAGGCTTCCAAAAAAGATTGCAACCGCTAAAGTTCAAAATACAGCATTCAGTTAAATTAAAATTAAATTTTATTCAGTTTTAAATTAATTACATTCAACTAAAACTTACCCTGCAGTACGCCGAATAAGGCATACACACATAGAAAGTACTCTCTACTTCCATTATCCAACGTTCCATTGCTCCTGCTGCCTTCCATGGTCCATTGGGACAGGAAGAAGTTCCCACTAATGCCAAAGACTGGAATTTACGTTTAATACAGCTATTATTGACACCAACAGTTTCCACAATAATTACTTCTGAATCGAAGTGGTTACCTTGATGAAGAGTGAAGAAAATAATTGTTCCCAATACCAGCATCCAACTGGCATTCGCAAAGTATTCCCGGTAAACCTTCCATTTCACGCTCTTCGTTTCTGCCGTCTCCAGCTCGATCAACTTTGCGACGGAATTCCTTCTCGATTCTGTGGATGATGCTACGTAACAAAAACTAATTAGGATCACATTCATCAAGTACCAATGTAATTTCCTTGCAGTGTTCCTTATGGACTTACACAATTCGCAAGAGGAATAATTGCTGAGAGAACTTTTCCTCCCATCTAATGCATTTTCATTAAAATCTGTTCTGTGATTTCCATTACTCTGGCTCTCACCGAATGATCTACCATAGGTTGTCACTAATTCGGCAAACGTAATCTGTTGAAAAAAATCAGTTAATGCAGATATCCAAACAACACACCGTTTTAACATGAAAGGTACGGTATAATTTCCCGTATAATAACGCATAAGAATGTACATACATTAGAGGCACGCAACTCATCGTAGGTCCCGATTGCTTGAATCCTGCCATTCTGAACAATGACTACAAGATCAAAGTGCGGAAGATAT
The DNA here is from genome assembly GCA_009870155.1 of Pseudobourletiella spinata. Lineage (NCBI taxonomy): Eukaryota > Metazoa > Arthropoda > Collembola > Symphypleona > Bourletiellidae > Pseudobourletiella > Pseudobourletiella spinata. The sequence goes on along the minus strand of WJFA01003851.1, from coordinate 365 downwards.
CCAAGATTATTTGTCGTAACGATCCGAGTACTCTTTTGAAGAATTCCGGTCGGGCCGATAACGTTGTCAAATATGTGTTTCCCCACAAATGAGTCCACAGCGCTCATCGGATCATCGAGCAAGTAGACATCCGCATTTCTGTAAACTGCCCGAGCCAGTGCCACTCGCTGCTTCTGACCGCCGCTCAGGTTGATGCCCTACAAAATCCCACAATACTATCAAATTCGACGTGACAGGTTGTAAACAGAGTCGGTGCTTTGATCCATTTTTGCATTTGCACTGCACATACCTTTTCGCCAATTTCGGTTAAGATACCACCAGGCAAAACTTGCAAGTCTGGCGTCAGTGCACAAGCCTCTATTACT
>WJFA01003850.1:0-11860 GCA_009870155.1 Pseudobourletiella spinata | reverse complement strand
CACACACACACACACACACACACACACATACATACACACGGAGATTCCCTGAACAACTTTCCACGGAAAGTTCCATCTCTCTCTCTCTCTCTCGCCTCCGACTCTCGTTTTCACTCTCTAGCCGACCAGATCCTTGGGAGGGAGGAGAAGATAAGCAGTAGTTGGAGGACTTGAGTGTGGAAGTCCATGAGCCTGTTTGTGTGTCCGGCCCTGCCTTGCCAGTTGCCAGTCTTGAAAATTTCCAGAGTTCAATTCCTTTCAATTGCATATTTACCCCCACCCCTACTTTTGTCCGCGGACGACGACGGCTACTGCTACCAACCAACGTAACACGGGAGCCTCCGGGATTCTCTCTGGGGGATTAATTTTGTCTCGCTCACATCCGCCGAGCTTCCCCACTTTATTACCCGCAGACGAGGAACTAGACGGGTGCCCCCGTGCGTGTCTGTCTATCGTACGTGTGTGCGTGGTTACGTGTGTGTGTGTGTGTGTGCTGGGAACTCCTTGCGGTCAGGTTTATTGGCCGGAATCCGTACGGCGTGGAGCGTCATAAAGATTACCAGCAAAAGTACAGTAGTGCTCCGGCCTGATTCCTGGTCTACTTCAGACCAGCCGGACGGCGGACGTGGGCCTTGTCCAACAAAGAGTCAGAGGACACGAGTTTGCAGCCGCTCCAGCTGGACCCACGGCCACTTATGAGCTGGCAAGACATTTGAACTTAAACATACTTTCGCTCCCAATAATAACACTTGTGGAATCTCGACAATTTCCTTCCTTCCCCTCTGACGTCGTTCGTGTATATATCTCTCACTCTCACTCGCGGTAATTCCCTAATTCCACACATTGTCCTCCATTGCAATCCCACATTCCCATCTTCCTGTGGATCCCCTCTGTTTCCAACACACACACACACACACACATAGTATACAGTTGACTATTTGGGGATTATTTCGCTTTGATCCCATAAACTTCCAAACTTGGTCCAGTACTAAAGTCCTATATAAGCTGTTCTAAAAACAAGAGGGTAACAATCGTGGGAATCTCATCAGATTTCTCCGTAGGGAATAAACAGAGCATGGGGCAATGACGTACTTGTTGGGGGAATGACTGCGGTAGCAAACGTTTTGGTGGGATGTACACAACGACTCACATAGTCGCCCGTGCACTCGTAATTCTCCACTGACTGTGAAGAAATAGAACTAACGATAATGGCTGTTGATTGTATGTAATGTATAGTTTGAATGCGCAATTAAAATGAAAAAAGAAAAAAACATTGTTATTTGGAGTCGTGCGGAAGGTTCGATGACAGGAGTCAGAGAGAACTGTGGGGAAAATTAGGTCAAGTTTGGAAAATCTGAAACCTTGTAGCACGACTCCAAGCTTGTGTGGAGGAGCCAGTGATTGGGACTGGGCTGCTATATTACAATGCACAAGTGCTTGGAAAGTTGAACAAGGTTTTTACAAAAAAAATATATCGAAATATGGCGCTAAATAACCGAGCAACTGGTAGGAGCATACAATGTATCATTAGAGGGAAGACAGTAACTGTAGTGCGGATTTGGGGGAGGCGAAGGCTACGACTTGTTCTACAACGCCAGCGGCCGCGACGACCACCATCGTTCCTGAACGCTCTCCGCCTCATCAACTTTGCATTGTTGAGGGATGAAAGGGCGGTGAATTGTGACTATTCCGTGAGCTGATACTAAAGTGTGAGCAGCGTCAGTGGCGGAGCCGGCTCTGCTCCCAGACATGCACTCTTGTCCAGTCACCTTAGGATTCGATACTCATCTCGTGCCCTGGCCAGGCATCAAGTATGCCTGCGTCCGAGTGCTGGAGCTCTACTGCAAAGTTTTTAACCAACAGGAGCTCTATGAACTCATCGTTCGGTATTCACAAATTTTTCTCCTATTGAAAAACCAACAAAAAAAACCAGAGAAACGTGGACGGGAAAAAACGGGTGTTCCGCACGAGTGATAATCTAATACATATATTATTCCATAGAAATTGTGTCAAGCAATTAGCCCAGAAACCCGGGGCAAAAGTAAAAAAAAAAATATAGGGCACTCCTGACCCATTTCCTTTTCTACCTAAGAGTATCCTACATACATCATCTCACTGTATTTCCTTGACATTCACGCTAGACAATGATGACGGGGGATCGATGTGAGAAAGTCAAAACGGTGTTAATTGGAAGTGATGGGCTGGAGCTGAGAGGTGGTCCTCCTGTCTGACCTGGGCATTATTGTGGGATGTTTCAGGAAGACGTGCAATAGTTGCAAGTGCCCCAAGGACTCTCATGATCTCTTCCACGACGAATGGCTTAATATTCGGGATCGACTGGGATTAGCTGCCAACACGACGGATCCAATCCAGAGACTGTCTTCCCTCAGACCGCCACCCATTCATCAGGGCTACTCATGGGCACCGCCGAATCTGAGCCCTAACCAAGTGAGTGGGAATTTTTGAATTTGACATTGGATTTAACTTCATATTTTTGTTTTTACAAATAATAAGTGGGTGGCTAAAATTTAAATTCATATGTACCGTTTAGAAATGTACTGACGTCGTTATTCCTGTCGTTCCAGGTCGCCGAATTTTACAAGGAGTACCCGTCCGAGAAGGTCCCGAAGAATGGCAGCTCTGGAGAGCTCTACAGAGATAGACAGATCCTTCATCAGATCCCCAAGCAGGTCAGTTGGTCGTCCATCACTGTCCCAGGACGACGACGACACCATACGTTACGCCGCCACTGCTCTCAGTTCCTCCACTATCCATTCCGCCCGACAAACACAGCGGCGGCTCTTCCTTCGTGGTCAAAGCCAGCTCGCAGTCAGGTCCTCGCGGTGTGTGGTCCTCGGAAGCGGTGACCAGCATGTAAAATACGGAAATTACGCCGACAATCTTATGAATCGCACTCTGGTGGAATATCAATAACGTGGAGGTTCTTACAGTAGTGAAGGGGCGGAAGGAGCAGGGCCGCTCCGATGGGAATTCTTATCGCTCCTCAGACGTATACGGTGGACGGAGTGGGGAAGCTGGGATTTTATTTGTTTTTTGTATTCTGCAGGACCTGGCACTCGCCTACTGTAAACATGTGGAAAAGGAGAATCATTCCGCTTACGAAGACTTTGTGAACGCCCGGAACGAAGTGGCACTCGATGTCGGCTTCGTCGCACCTATAGTCATTCCAGCCACTGTAAGTACCAGATCACACTTCAAAATCCAACTCATTCCAATTTCCTCATTACGTAACATTATCAGAGACTTTTTCCAAGAGTTCCCATTTCCTCACTCGAGAGATAGAGAGAGAGAGAGAGAGAGAGCTGGAGTCAGAGTCGCCCGCAAAAGTAGCCGAGAATGGAAGAAGATTATTGCGGGACTGGAGATTTGAGCTCAAGGGTCGTTGATTGGGATCAAATGTCTCTCCTTTTGGCTTTCCGTCCGTCCTTTGAAGTCTTGAGAGATATCGGGGTGGGAGATCAAAGGACCAATTTCCGCAGATGGAAGAGATGTTTACTCCATAACCCAAGGTTGATTCTGTCACATATGCTGCCGCTTTCAACTGTGGAGGGAAATATAAAATGTAAAAAAAAGCAGTTACTCTCAAACCACAAGTATCCGAGAATTTCAGACAAAACTTCTGTGATTGACTGTAAAAATACGGAAATGGGTAAATATTAGCAAGGACGGAAATTACTTGTTTGTGCTGTACCCAAACTGTTATCCTCTCGTCGGAAAAGTAAATAATGTAACAAGTAATGGAGTCCGCTATGTACACGAATGACTGACACAACCTGGATTTGTTGGCTGATTCCAGTAGGTTTTGTTGATAAATTAGTGATTTTGAAGTGAAACATGAAAGAAAGAATGGGGAGCTTGTTGTTGATTCTGAATCCGTTAGGTAAATCAGTGACAGGAAATTAGGGCAGGGCTTTGACAATGTATACTTATTAGCTTTTTTCGAGAGATCCCCTGGCTCCGCCCAATAGGATGAAATCAACAAAAACTCAGTCTCCACAGCCGAGGCTATGCTTGAATAAGTCAAAAGGAGAGAAAACGAAATTTTCCCGTATTTTACCTGCTCAGTCACGGACGAACTTCCCGCTCGTAAACATTTATGGTGGGACTCTGGTCTCCAGCTCCCGCTTCGGCTTCCCCACGCCACCCGCGTTGACTCTGTAAACAGGGAATGTTCACCGGTGAGATTGTGTGTGAGGTGAGATGAGGTGAGGGTAGAGGTAAAATTTATTACTCCTTTGAACCTGTAGGAGTGTCCAACCTGTGGCGACGTGATCCGCGTGGGTCAGCTAGGAGTATTTGCCCCGAAATTTGGTGATAATGTAGCGTGGCATCCTCAATGCTTCCGCTGTAGTTATTGCAACGAATACCTGGTCGACCTCACCTATTGTAATTTCAACGATTCTCTCTTCTGCGAACGGCACTACGCTGAGCAACTTCGGCCCCGATGTGCAGCTTGTGATGAAGTAAGTATTTTTTTCTGTCACACTATTTTCACCCAAATCCCATAAGGCCCAATGGCCCCACTCTCTCATGTCTCTCGAGCCTTCCCGGACCGTCCACATCGCCCCTACGTGGCCCAGCTCACGTCCACATCTGTGACTTATTAAAACGTACGTAAAGCCGTGTGGACTGTTGTAAAAACTTCACTTACGGCAGTCAAGCTGTAAACTTACAAGCTATAACTGTAAAACATTGAACAGTACTTTAGAGACCGCCGCGTAGAAACTAAATCAGGAGTCAAGGTAAGAGGTCTCACGGGGATTGCAGCCTGTTTCGCTCTCGTCTTGTAAGAAATGGTGGGGAGTCGATGCGAGAGTTTTCACTGAAGTCACCGTTCCAGGTATATATCACGTAGCCGAAAAGCTCAATCGTAATTTTCTAACGAAAACTTAATGGACGAATGCTTTAATTGACACTTGGAAATCAACTCGATGTAACCGTAAATACTGTTGAAAAGTCCAGAAAGGTGTTCAGGTTCGGGTTATGGGACTCCCGTTTAGCGAGGAATTACATTGCACTTAAATTTGGCGCACTTTAAAAGATACCTACTGCGGGAAGCATGACATTCTGAAAATACAACGAATTTTCTATGCCAAGTGCTCATGTCAGCTTCATAGTGGCGGCAAATGTCAGAGAATTTGAATGTTGCATTCATAAGGAGAAGTGACAGTGAAATGAGCAGGAATTACGTGGTTCCAATTTGGTGTGTGGCGTCAACTCAAAAAATCTGTAACTTGCATTCTACTGCAATAGTTTCGTTCCCTGCCGAGTGGCGCTAAAGTCAACCTTTAATTTAACTGGTAACTCTGTAAATTAACTGGTGGATAATATCACATTCGAACTAACTTTCCAGCACAGTGCTCTGCCTCCCCTTGTGAACTGGGAACTAATTGCCCACATAAATCCAGCACGCCATCTCCCGTGTGCATTTGAGACCCCAGAGGATCCCTCCCGAAATTACATTCACAATTTGCTATAACTCGTGCTATTAAGGGTCATCCCGTAACTCCATCGAGTGAGATGACCCGGTACGCACATGTGGCATGAAAAATCCTTGGCTCGCTCTGCGATCCCTAGGTACCCGTCCCCTGCCGTCGTTATCTTCAACTTTCACATCATCTCATATATCTCACCGTGTGACACATGGAAATAATTTTTCTTCCCGCCTTTAAGTAACTTTTTTTTTGTGGAGAATTGAAACCGCGAATGAGTCGTAGTACATTCACACTCGCATGGCTCCCCTCCATTCCAATGAAAAGGGCAAGTTGTTGCGGAAGTTTTTTTTCGTCCCCTCCGAATTCCCTTTCATCCCACTTGCCCGCTCCTCAAGTTCACGAAAGGTCGCGGAGCGGAATTGATGAGAAAAAAAAATCTATCTAACTTGAAGTGAATGTGGTATAGTACGAGAGTGATAGAATAGGAGACGTACGGCTGATTCACTCTGGTCGTTGTCGTTCAATGAGAAATCGTGATGGTTGAAGTTGAAAAATATATGAAGTGTTCGACACTCAAGTCCTTTTGGCTGGGCTTCAAACCAGGCTGTCAACTGATTTCCACCGACGCTCTTCTCACACACATACACACACACACACACGCACACACAACAAACGCACACATTTCACTCCATGCTTCCCGTCGTGGAAACTCCCTCTGACAATCCCATTTTTCATCTTCCGTTTTTTCGAGACTTTTTCAGTTTGGCAACTGGCTCACACGGGGTTTCATTCATTGCAGCAGCGTCTTGCAGCGTAATCTCTCCGCGTGGGGGTTAATGTATGAGTGGAGTCTGTGAGTGAAATCAAGAGACAATGAGTAAAAACCTCTCACTCAAGCCAATAAGCTTCAATACTTCGAGCTCCGGTCCGTAGAGGGCGATCGTGTGGTCTCAGCCGATTCCCCGTTGAATGAGCCGGAATTGTGGTGAAGATTCCTCGTATTTACAACGGAGAGTATTAAATCCCACATATGCTTACGACTGCTCACGTTATAGAGATCCAGTTGAAAAAGCTGATGAGTAACTAAACTTACAAAATCACTGGATGATGTTATGCCCCCAGAACTTCTCAAGAATTTGGTTCGGAGGATCAGCGTATCATGCTCCTATTTGCCGAGGGATGAGTTTGAAAGTGTGTGTGTGTATGTGTGTCTGTGTGTGTATGTGCCACGTTACGTGCTACGAGCCTGCGGAGCAGGGGGAATAAAAAGTAAATGAAATTGGAGAGGAAGCCTTTTAGGGATATTTTTAGCCGGATTTTCTCTCCTCACTGAATCCATCCCACCCGTCCATTATCCTCCCATGTGTTATAAACAGTCTGTCAGCCGTGTCTTCACTCCCGACTTCCATATGACCGACAGAGTGTGACTGGGTGCGTGCTAGCAGTAGCACACATACATATATATATATATATATGTATTTGCGAGGCTCCACGGCTCAGGATTAGGAAAAAAGCATATGTTCACCGGGGCTCCATCAGAGTTTTTTCGGGTCCAAGCTTCATTCCTCCGACCCCTTCCTACTTATAACGCTGAACGATAGCAGTTTGAATTACTACATATACTGTGGGGCTTCCAGGGGAAATGGTAGGAGGAGGGGAGCGGCGCGGATGCAGTCAAATGACCCGCCTCCCTCCGCAGTATTTCTATTACCATGAGACGACACTTTCGGGGTCCGATAGCATCACTTCCGTCCTCAGAACATTGATAAAATGGGAGGCGGAGGCGGTGTGCCGATCGGAGGAACTCCGCTCGCAACTGTCTTCCCAACGATAATACCCGCACGTTATCTTCCGATTTGACTCCGGATTACATCCCTAATGGCACCTAATGCTCCCGGCCCCCTGTCATCACCCTCACCCTGACGGACCTACTTGGGATCGTAACACTCTCACAAGTCATAACTGGGGATGACGTACAAGGTTCCCCACAGGCGGTGGGAGCATGTAGGAGCCCACAGTGATGTTCACAAGCCAGGAGTCACAAGGTCTGCGGAAACAAATCGTTCATACTTCCCACTTTAACCCCTGACCGCCCTCGCTCGAAACCGCCACACTGTCACACACACACACACATTCCCAGGCTCATCCGTTTGCACCGCATATGTTCACAAAAGTACTTGCTTACCCACTTTTATATACAGAAGTACACCCACCCAGTTGCCCTAAAGGTATATATGTTTTGTACACGTAGTACTGACAGCCACTGTTGGGGCCACCTCTCATATACATGAAGAACTGCTATGGGGCTTTTCTCATGTGGATAAAGTATTGATACCCAGTGCTAAGGGCGCCTATCATATGCATGAATTGTTGGTACCCACGGGCAGAAATACTTTTCAAATGCATATAGCTTATCCGCGTATCCAGACTCGTCATAACACATGAACCAGCTCTTGCACATAGAAAATGAGCGAAGGCGACATTAGCAAACTCGTACACTCCCACATTTCCTACTACACGGACAGGGAGAAGCATTGGCCCGCCCGTAAATAATCAGAGATACTTAAGCGATCACATTATACAGGCGTTTTTGCACCGTGCAAAAAATCTACGCACTCATATTCATTATGGCTCAACGACCGAAAACTATGGCCATGTTTTTCCGTACACGATATCATCTTTGAAGTCACACTACTACGGACGAATTGCGACGTTTAATGAGCCACGCAGCCAGCGCACTCACGCACAACAAAAATAAGCCATGCTCTTTGGGACCCCAAGAAGTACGACGTAGAATTTCGTTTGTCTTCATCCTTGACCGAACGGCGTGTAACCTCCGCACAATTGCGAGAAGCCTTAACGGTACCGCGTTTGAGGAGTGACCCCGCAGGGTGGGCCAAAAGGAGTTCAAAACCTCGGAGGAGGTTGCTCCAGGGATGTAACCCGGGCTCTTTGGCAATGACGACAACATGCTGCTTGCTCTCTTCTGTGGTAATGTGAATCCCTAGTGGGTCCAAATGGCGGAGCCGGTGTCCTCCTTATATTGATTTGATACATGAAATTCAGGGCACACACTCTTCCTCCCTTGTCCGCAAGAGGCTATTAATGCAATTCCCCCGCTAACATTATGTGCTGTCCCAGCTGTCTCTTGTGTACTCTGCTCAAGTCGAGGATCATATGTATATATAAACATGTTTGGCAAAGGGAGTGTTGTAGGTCTGTTTACCCCTATTTTTTCCCCTATAATCATCATAAGAGAAAATAACTTGTTAGTTCAAGATGACAGAAGAGGGGAAAAGTGAGCAAGCAAGAGACGGGGAAAAAATGGGGTTAGCTCGGTATGAGGAAGATCTTGGAGGAAACAATGCGTCATCGTTGCGGTGATTACAAGCACTAAGAATTGTCCTTAACATTCGTGAGTCCTTTTTTTTAGTACGCAGTAACTCTGTGTATGACGAGACGCTGCAGCGGGTGGGTAATAATACAAGTTGAACGGGAAAACCGGATGGCTAATTAGGTCACCGCGAAAAACGCTCGCATGATGATCATGATGATGTAAGGAGGCGGAGGAAGTATACTTTGGGACATTATGCAAATAATTTATCTTGTTGGCTGTAAAGCGGGGGATCTGGCACAGGGAATACTTTGAATTTTTCTCCTGACACGTAATATCCATTGAGAGGCGGGATGGAGTGCCAGATCTGCGGTAATTACCTCTGGATTAATAGCATCGCTCAGATCCCATCAACCGTGCATTGGATCTCGCTCGTATATGTACTCCGTCTAACGAATTTCATTATTTGCGTGAAAAACCGAATTTTAATGAGAACAGCCCATGCCTCTCACACCCGCGCCCATGTCAGTAGCAATATGTGAACTGGGGACATGCAGTGCTGGGGCTCGGGCTCAAAGTTGATAAATAATGACGCTTTCATTTCCACACTTGCTCCCCTCATTCGCCCCCCAATTAAATTGAATGGAAGTGCACGGGATTGGTCGGACGAAGCAGAAGCTATCACTCTTATCCCATAGCTCGTGATTATATGGGAATGCGTAGCAACCAAATAGGTTACCCCAAATTCTCATTACGAGCCTCCGGGTTCTTCGGAGCACATGTTACACGCCACGCAGTCATTTTAAAGTTACCGGCAGGCACTTGTTATATGTTTGAACGACTGTTTTGTATCACAAATTCAGTCAGCATCATTCCAAGTGTCCCAAAGTGTGGACGGCAGTTCAGGTCACTGCTCACGAATTCGTGAACATCCGATCCATGGATAAAACAAAAGGGTATCGCACAATTTTGAAATTCTGCGCCAATATCTTCATTGAATCAACATCGAAATTTGGTATAACTTTTGCTGGTTGTTATGACAATAAAAAAAATGGAGCAATGTAACAAAATCAATCCAGACAATCGATTCTTTGAACGCTCCTAACCCCAAACCACCCCAGGCGCACGCAGTTCAACTTCCCAAACGGTAATCCCGGAGTTGTTTCTAATGCAAATAAACGGTACCTCATTTAGTCCAAAAATAAGCGTGGTGGCCCATCATGAATAACTCATGAGGGCCCCGCAGTGGCACACGCCATGGCATGAGAAGATTTGAAATTTTATACCAGATCCCGGCGGATGAGTTGGAAGTGGAAGGTGGGGGAGTGCGTACGTGGATGAGTCTCCGTAGGTACATTTGCCACCTGGGAGCACTTTGAGTCCACATTATAGACCATAAAAGTGCAACATTTGGTGGTGTCTGGCTGGGATGTAGCGGGTAATTTTTAACCATTTCCCACGCACCAATGCTCATGGTCATGCGTGTTTGCCACCCCCAGACACCTCAACCGGACGCCTCCGCAGCGTTCTTGTCGTCGTTGTTGTTGTTGTTGTTGTTGTTGTTGTTGTTGTTATGAACAGAAATGCCTTCAAATCCACCCTTCGTACGCATGCTCCCAAGACATTTGTGGAAACATGAAAAACCCCCATAATAGTTCACGACTACTACAGCAGAAACCTTTGCGTACCCAACCTCAAAGCACGGATTACAACATGTATATCCACATTGGAAATAAGAAGAAGAAGGCCAATCTGAAATATCATGTGAATTAAACGACTAGCGAATTAATGTAACACTATACAGTATGTGTAAATGTGAATGCTCCTGTTGCTTGAGTGTGCTGCCATTGATGTGCAATTGATTCTGATGGACGAGGGCATATAGGCAGGCATTCGCACGTACGCACACTCACAAGTACACGTAATGCGGAAGCCAGGGAGAAAAAATGTGGGTGCATCCGTTCATTTCCTACTAAACTCATCCTATGTGGGATAAACGGGACGATGATTCAGTGCACAGAGTCCCACATACACACACATACACACACACACACACACACACACACACACACTTACACACATACACACACATAATAGTACAAACTCACACATACTGATTACCACGACCGAAAATAGCTCCCGACTCTACCTATATCCATGGGGAAATTCGGGTTTTTCACTCAGAATTTTGCACGCGACCCGCAGCCGGATCGTCTCCCGACGTGCACACGACCCTCCTCATCATGTGTTCGTTTCGAAAATATCCTAAAAAGAATCAAAGAAGTTGCTAGGGCGGAGAGTTATGTATATGTATTGGATTTTTATTACAACTTTCCTCAGCTGCTCCCGCTTGTCTCACCACCACCACCAACAACATATGTACTACATCTTCAACTCTATAATGGCTCGTCTTTCGTCCGCTCTGTCTATCTCTCTCTCTCTCTCTCTCTCTCTCTCCGTCCCGCACTTTCGGTTCCGTGTGCCAAAATAAGGCAATTCGCCCTTTACTCTATCTCTCTCTCTCTCTCTCTCTCTCTCTTTTTTCGTACACAGACTCACGTACACACAACGGTGTACGTCCACACATTTTGTCTCCTTACATTTTGACTGTCTGCACACACACACACACACACACACACACACACTTACACACACCCTCTCTCCTTCACCTCCGCTTAATGTTCAACTCGTTGGGAAGCGAGAGGAGAAGAAGTAGTAGCAGCAGTCATCTACGCAGACACATTTTAGAATTGTCCTGTAAAAAGTGTTGATCTTTCTCCAGGAAGAGTTGAAGCCCCTCCACTATTAAGTTCACTCCTGCTCTCGCTGCCCTACTTCATCATCTCCGTCGTTTACAGTGTTGGAATCTAACGAATGATCGGATAAACCTGTTACACTCCCTTGACTATATACCGGCAGGGAAGCAGAACGTCCCCACCCAAATATACATAAGATTTCCCGCGCGCACAACACGTATAGTCGCCAACAAACCTGCAAGAATTGATGTGAGCCGACCCTCTTTTCCCTGTCTCTCTCTCTCTCTCTCTCTTTCATCTGTCTCATTATTCCA
>WJFA01003849.1:0-11861 GCA_009870155.1 Pseudobourletiella spinata | reverse complement strand
AAAGCAGCACGCACTTTTTCAAGCTACAGAAGGCAGGTTCTCCATTATCATTCTAAAATGAACTAAAAAGAGGATCGCTCGCTTTGGGACTCGTTATTTTCATTGGGGGCTTGCTACCAAAAAGACCCTCCACTACCAAAAAATACAGGATCAAATTTACCCTAAACATTTTCATGTCAAGTGAATCCTCTCGGGGCCAAGAACTTGGTGAAGGAGAAATGAATGGGATCGGTGGTAATCAAAATGATCAAAGACTCTGCGGAGCGATTCCACGTGGGCTGCGCAACCCCGCCCTTCGCGCGGGAAGCGAGACAATGTAGAAATTTTCCTCAATATTTTCTCTGCATACGCCCCCAAACCATATAGCTGTCTCCTCCTAACTCATCTTGGAACGAGGCCTGTGTTGGGAACGATTTCCTGATCTTATCATCCCCATGGTGAGCACCCTTCCCGAACGAAGCCAATACAGCTTATGGATACAAAATTGTGGGACCCAGACCCACCCGTCGAATCCTCCCCCCTCCGAAGAAATAGCTTTCCAGGAAATAAATCACAAACTCGTTTCAGAACGCAATCCATTGTTTGTTTCCACTGAATTTTCATGACTTATAAATCCCACTCCGCGTGTTCACTCCTCCATGGTAGCATATGGAAGCGCCTGTAGAGGGGGTTCCATGACTGCACTGCGTATTGGATTGAGCACAGCTGCAGCCGCAGGAAGAAAGGTTAGGCAGTAGCAAACACACGCACTTACTCACACACATACTCTTACCCACACCCATAGTGACTTACATCCATAGTTACTCAAAAAAACACATACAAAAACCCTACTTAATCGCACACATCCACAAGTACCTACACCATACACAAACACACGCCGACTCACACGGGCAAACACACCCACACTTACTCACACTCACACACTTATTCATCGGCACACTTAAAGTCACATACACACGCAGGTCTCAAGCTCTGTATACTTGATTCGTTGTCTTTATTTTCCTCACCACGGTCCTGGGATGTAGGCTGAGCCTGTACATGTACGGACTATGCCCTTACGTATATCAGTACATATACACACGTGTAAACAACGGACCCTGTCCGCCTCCTCCCAACCCTTTACACCCGTCTGGGAGCGGACAGGGAAATTCGACAGTAATTACAATGGAGTAAGTAGACAGGAACGCCTCTCAGTGAGTTAAACAAGTGTACTGCTTGAAAGTGGAGGGAGGGATGGTGAAGTGAGTATATTTACTTTTAGTCAGCCGTCCTCCCATCCCCCGGCTTTCACGTCCCATCCAATTCCTCCGCTAGGAGAGAAAGTTCTCATTCTAGATTTCTCATGCATGAGCCAGCAGCAGCCCCCACTATAGAGTCCTCCAGCTTTCAACCAACCGACTATCCAAACCAGCAGGTTTGGCAGCTCACTGCACTCCTCACTCACTCACTTACTCACTCCCTCGCTCATTCACTAACCATGGACAGCATCCAGTCTTCCCTTTTAGGCACACCGACAGGGCCAAACATATGAGAAAGAATGGGAATGTAAAGTTATTCAACTTTTGCCAGGAACCTGAGCTTAGATGCCCCCTCTCCAAACTTCCTCCGCTGCCCGTTCCCAACGGTAGTGGCAGCGGCGGTCTAGTATGTTGCAGTGGCAGCAGTTGGAGGAGCAAGCCACTTGCCTACCCTTTCCCACAGTCCACATCGATTACTACACGAACAGTTCTCCGACAGAGACACGGTGATGTGGCGGCTCCTCCGCGGGAAAACTATGGAGGGGAAGAAAGGACAAGAGCTGGGGAAGATGTATGCGGACACGTTGAGGTCCCAAGTGAGCCCTGTAGTAAACTCAAATATGCACGTAATATACGTTAGTCCAGGACACACATCAAGAATCAAATTCAACAGCATTCTCCACTTCCCAGCCCGTCATCCCGTAAATCATCTGCCTAGTTGTATATGACTGAAGAAGGGAGCTTTCGAGGATTCATTATGACAGCCATAATAATTAATACATTACATGTATACTCTAACGCCTTGAGTATGGATTCCTAGTGGATGTTCTAGGTGGAGGAGGAGAAAGGGAAAGGAGAGGGTGGTGGTTGGACAGCCTCACATCTTTCATTCCTTCCGTACACAAACGGCTCTGCATAATCTTGTCCACTCCGCCTGTCCCACCCTCCAGCCCAATCTGTTTACCTTGGTTGGAACCCAAAGGCTACTGTTTGGATTTCCTCTTTAATTCACTCCCTAAACGGATTCCCTGGCTGACGGAACGAGCGGCTTACTGAAGGCGGAGAATTCACTGCGCTAAATCTTCCTCCATCACTACTGCTAGCTTCTCTCCCATTCTTCCCCAAACTATCAGGTTGAAAGACGAAAAGTGAACAACGTTTACAGCATTCTTCCATAATATGTAACTTCAGAAGCAAGTGGTGAGACTTGGAGAGAGTCGTAGCCTGATCTCCAGAGGGCAGTTCAAATTCTTAACCTGGTCAGTCTACGGAAACATTTTGAGCCGTGTCAATGGGTTTTGAAAAGGTACACCTATCGCTCCTGCCTTGCCTTTCATCAGCCAATATAAAGGGCGTCACGGACTGTACCAGAACTCTCATTACACCCGTATATAATAGAGGCAGGCATGAAATCCATAGGTTTCAGTCAGTCAGCTCCGCAGCCCATCGGAGTTGAAGCATAAACCAATTATGTGACCAAAGCATAATGAAACGGTGGGCTAATAGAATAATGCAAAGGATTCCTTCGCCATTTGATTTAATTAGGAGGCTTTGAGAAGGGAATGAGCATGCGGGGCATTAATTGAAATTTCGCCCCACATAATCCTTTTAGCCGCTGGATCCTCCTGACTGACTGACTGACGGCGTGCGTGCGTATGAGTGTATGTGTGTCTGCGTATAAATGTATGTATCCGCGTGCGGAATGAAGAAGGCGGAACCGTGTCATGCAAGCCTTATGACACGTTTGCACGAATAATCAGCCATTGACATTAGCGGCACGCATTAAGCGACCACTCCTCCCAAACTCCAACATCCTTATCGTCCCGCGCTCCGATTCCTCTTCTAATACATATGAACTTGTATACACGCACCAGTCACCACACTATGATATACTCCCAGAACCTGGAGAAATATCCGTGTATTAGTGGATATAAACACAACTCCTGAACAGCATTATCATGCTGGTCTACACACCTACAGATTTATATGGAGGGGTAAACTTTTGGCGTGTCGTCCCCTTTGCCCCCAACCACCATTTACCACTCTATCTCAGTCCCGCGTTACCCACTCCCATATTTTCCCTTTCGGAACAGGAGCTATAATTCCCCACCGGGTAAGAGTGACAGGAGGGGCTTACCGTAGCCCACTCACATACGTGCACATCCACGGCGGACCGGAGGACCCGGAAAGACTCGGGTGAATATTATGCCTCCATACCGCTTCTCGTGAGTAATTACAAGGGACAGATGCTCCTTGGCAAGGCCATAGTACTACAAGGCTCCCGCTAATACATGCTTTGACGACCCGGCCGGGACATGGAGATATAAGTGTGTTGTTAAATAAACCGTGTCATAATGAACCTGAATCTCTCTGTCCGCCGCTGTTGCTTCTGCAGCAGGGTGTAGTAGCTCCTTGCTCGATCATCACCCTCCGCTAGGGCGTGAAATGGTGCAGAGTAGGCGGGAGCACTACCAACCCCACCAGCAGTGAACCAAGTATATGTTCCGAGCCGTAGGATAATACCCGACATATACAACTCCATAATGAACAGCTTGTGGAGGTGGAAGTCTGTGAGCGTGCGGGTGGAGAGGAGGGGAGTGGGGGGTAAGGGCGGCCCATAAATTATGGTCAGGACGAACACGAGGTGATATTTCGTACATACCCTCGCCCGCCTACCCCACATACACATTCTGTCTTCATTTTGCAAAGGGTTTACGGCCCACGTTCACCTCCTCTCCCTCAGCATCCTCTACCTCCTACCTTGCGGCTTCAATGAATTATGAAATCGTTCACATCTCATCCGAATTTCTCCGCTTTCTCCAACAGCTAAGTGCCCCGGACATCCACCCCAGATCTGTCCGCTCGGAGCAACGGAAAGGGGACGATGAGGAGTTGGAGCGCATGGAAAGGACGGCAAGGTGAAGGCTAGGGAAACTTTTGTTCGAGACATGCACTTGATTATTAAAAATTTAAAGGAATAGAATGCGGAGGAGGGATGTAGTAGCGAAAAGAACCTAGTGTTGGGCCACCACAGAGGAGAAAATTGGGAAATTCAGTTCCTAAAAAGGTTGTATACATGTAAGCGTAGATAACTACAGTCATTTTTGCCGCGGCGGATGAAAAAACTTTTTGGAGAAAAGTCTTCCCTGAGCTGGGAGGCCAGAGAGTAGCCTGTTTGAGGTCAGCCGGTGAAATTTGGCGGTGAATATGATGCCGTTACCCAGGAAGTTGATTTCGTTCACCATCCGTGAATGCACATAGTAGGGTAACATAGGAATACAAGCGGAGTTAAGCGGGGGAGGTTTTGGGGGCCAATTGAGACCACTGTTGTGTCGAGTGCAGTGAGGCTACGAAGATGGAAAGTTGGAGTTCGATGTGCATGGTATATGCTATCATCAAAACAAAGAAGCGGCAGCGAGCTCCATCAGAGCAACTTTTTTGTATTCAAGCAGAACAACTGCACATTGAGAGCCTCGTACTTTTATAAAGATAATAACTGTTCTCTCTCCTTTTCTTCCTTCTCTGTTCTATCTCACGTCTTCGCTCTTACTTTCTTTATTCCTTGCAAGAACTCGAGTTGCAGTGGTGAATGTGCAGGCCAGTGTGTGCATTCATTTGTTGGAACGTATGTGTGCATATGCGTGGGTGTATATATGGGGTATAGCGTGAAAAGATCCCACTTCCCCTCAAAGCTTTCAATATTATTAACAGCCCAGGAGGAGTGAGTAGAGTGTGATGGCGGTGATGGTAGTGGATGGCGGTTAGCGTCACGGCCAGAACTCCCTCTCCAACTCTGAAAAATACAAGGGGTTTCCCCGGGCAAACTCCCATTTACATAAAAGAGACCCCGAAACCATGGTAGGAGTAACACTTCGAGTGAGACGGCTAGATTTTTTTGTTTGTCCACACTCCGACCAACCAACGCTATCATCATCATCATTTCCTCTCGTCTTTGACCATCCCCTCTCACCATGGACCCCAAATTACTTTTTACCAGCCGCGGTTCCTGGAGCTAACCGCGTTATTTCAAAGGCCAGTAAATGTCCCTCAGCTCGTCATGAGAGGAGGGAGTGGGTCGCGGTTTTCAATGTCTGGGGAATTCCCAAAGGTCAAAGTAGTAATGGAACGGGAAGTGCGATGGCAGACTTTGAAATTGCGCACAGGAAAATTCAAATGGAGTTTAGTAGGGCTGTCGCACAGTAGTCGGCGTCAGACTTTGCAGATGCCGTTATCGTAGATGAGAGTGCTAACCCATATGCACACTCTGTGTGATGGGACTTTGTCGAGAGACCATGGAAATCTTAAACCGCATCACCTCCACACCGACCCAGATCCACGACTGGAGGTAACGGTGATGTAGTGCTGGAGCTTTGCTGGCCCATTTGTGTGCTTTATATGTGGTATATGTCGGGCGGGGTTAGCTCACTCCCATATAAACTCCACACAAGCACATATATTACAAGTGATGGCGGATGAAGGTGTGCAGTGCTAGTGCCAGAATGAGGAATGTTTCAGGACTCACTCCAGTCACAATGTGTACTGCTCGTCAGCAGGATGTATGCATTTGAGAGCACGGATAAATTGATACAGTGGTACACACTACTATACAATCTATCCTCCGACCACCTTTTATACAAGACAAAGCTAAATGCAGCTTAAAATCCATCGCATTTGTAAAGGGAAGTAGTGGAAGAGTGGCCGCGTCCTCGTTTCCTTACAAGCACATGCACTCACGTACACATAGGAAAACACAAACATTGCACGCCACAGTCATGAACACATTATCGTTGACATCCATGACGTTGTAAAAGTTGTACAGTTGCGCCCAGACCTGCCACATCGCACCATTATCCCCTCCGGCCAACCACATCACTTCCCTTCAAAGTAAATAATAACAGTGGAAACTCTCTCGTCTGCTTCTCCTGTTCTCGATGACGCGGAGGTCGACGGGATGAGATACAGGACACGAGATTTGAAGCCTGACTGTAGAGAGACCAAGTCCCAGTCCAATGCAATAATGGCATCTCCCTGAAATCGTCTCATAAATTATTACGCATGAAAAGGACGGTTCCAGCCAGGAACACAATCGCTTGCTCCAACAGCCCAGCTTCAACGCGGACGGAGTGCGACAGGGATGTCCCTGCGGACGGGAGACACACGTACTTCAGCCCGTGTGGCACACCTCCAATAAAATGATTATATCACTCCCGAGCCCCTATAAATTATTCCTTGTCTCCCCGGTCGCTTCTTCCCCTCCCCCTTTGAGAAAGGCGGGGACGTGAAGTGGGAAGTAGTAGGTCTTGGTGGAAACTTGCTGTCAACATGGCAGCATTTCCTTTCAGCTATTACATACCACGCTACCATATCCATTCACGCGAGAGCTCTATATACTACGAGTCAGCGCAAGGGTGTGAATAAGGAGTGAAGGGATGGCCTACTGAGGAGGAAGGCAAAGGTCCACTGCACCCCTTTTCCCCCCATATCATCACATATTTTTTTCTCCGGGGAAAAAACTCGCAGTTTCTTTCCTCTTAAGTCTCAAAACAGGCTCGGAGGGACGACCGTCACCCACGCAACCACGTGCTTAAATATAGTCTGCGACGGAGGATGCTCTATATTTTTAGCGCTACTATCACTTGAACTCTCATTGTTAAAAGAGACTCCTCATGACGGGTAATGATCGGAGATGGCTCCGGAGTTCGGAACGGAGCTCCGTTTTTCTATGGTAGTAGGGATAGGATGGCGGGGTACAGTGAGCCCCCACGGACCCACCTACCCAGTCCCTGTTTAGCCCAAGCAGAGGCTTTTTACTAGCGTAAATTAGAGCAAGTTACGACTCCCGACTCATTCCTTCCCACAGTGTGATTCAGTCAGCTTCAAACCCGTACCACCATCACCGTACTTTCTATATAATGTAAGTTAACGGACTTTCCCTCGGGAAAGCCAGAAATTGGCTTCTTACTTTCTCCAAAAAAGAGATTGGGAGAGTGGGGAAGAGATAAAGGGAGAGTGAGTGTGTGGTAAACTAGGATGTCGGCTTGCCAGTCTTTTTATTTGTACATTGAAGCAAGGCGAGTTAATCGAACTCCCTTGCTTTCCCATATATTCACGTAATGGGAGACTGTCTCCACTTTCTCTCTCTATTTCGTGAGCCGAAACCTTGAGCCCTCTATACATTCTCCCTCCCTGACGTTCCTATTCCAATTCCCATTACGAATTCCAGGGAAAATTCCCGGAATTACATCTACCTCTCTGGCGGTCCGCCACAGCCGCCGACGCCACCACACTATCAGCTCCATAAAAATTACAAGAATTATTTTGTGACAGAGTTAGAGATACAATTGAGGGTACGTATGTATATTTGGGTAAGCCCTTGTGTGTAAGAGAATTATGCATAGGGCGGAAGAATGTCGTCAGGGGATTTATTAGGGCATTCGACATTTCCTAGCCTCGGATGAACCCGAAGGAAATAGTCTCGCATCCCCAGTGTTCAGAACATTCCTGTCCACCAGGCGCGGATCTAGACATTTTCTAAGGGGAGGGCTTGACCTCGGAAATTTTAGCATATTAGAAGGTCATAACCCGAGGTGCTTAGAAAACTGCATTATGTACGCAAATTGGTATCAGTGTTTGCTTGTGAATCCTGTGAAAATATTCACTAATTGAGCCACGAAAATATACGGCGTCAGCGCGAAAATTCTTGAATGAAACCAGAAGTCCTTCTGAACATTCTTTCGAGATATAAACATGTACATCTTGAACTGCGATACTTTCTCTTCTGTTTACCCAGAAAAATAAACCACCATAAATGATTGAAAGCTCACCCAACATGATCACTAATACCAAAGTTAATAAACTCGGCCTCTTTCAGATCTGAGCGAGAAGTGTTCAAATTTTTCGTAGTCACAACAACAATGTGGGTCTTCTAAAAAATAAAACTGTTAAATTCAAATGTAGCACTTTGTTAATAAGTTCTATTTTCTATCTTGTCGTAAATTTCATGTCGCTGAGAGCAGCTGAGTATCACCGAATATTTGAGCGGGGTGTCGCACAATGTGTAATATGTAGTAATTCCTCACAATTAGAAACTGGAAAAGCCTTAGACGAGTTAATAATTTACAGTCATTTCTTGCGCTAACATGCTCGACACTATTCTGGGCGCAGTGAAAGGTAGTGTTTTTCTCTAAGCCAATTTTAAATTTAAATGTCTAGACAGCTTACAATATCAATGATGTTACTGTTGCATACCCTGTCGGACTTAGCTAATCTTGAATTTAAGAATGACATGTAAAAATAAATATGNAATATCAATGATGTTACTGTTGCATACCCTGTCGGACTTAGCTAATCTTGAATTTAAGAATGACATGTAAAAATAAATATGCACATTTATTGTGTTCATCTGAAAAAGAATATTGTTACGCAGTGTTGTGGAGTCACGAAAAGCTTTATACTTTGAACCACGCTGTGTAAGTACCTCAGTCTTTTCAATTTTTCCAGGGATTCTCCCAATAGTGCTTCCAGCAAGCAACCAAGAAAAGCAGAACCTGGTCGTAAGCCGGATCTATGGCCAATTTTAGTCCATTTCATTCACGAAGGAACCTAATAGTAATTGGTTTGCCACCAAATGTCAGCAAAGCCGAGAAGAAAATGTTTAGATTTTATGGCAAGATATCAATTTTGGAGCACAAAAATCTATAATTTTCTGAGTCCAAGAGGACTCTAGTCCCTTTGTACCCCTTTCTGCCCGCATGTATCCGCACTTGCTGTCAAATATTACTTTGAAACCAGATTAGCTGCGACTTGGCACCCCAATAGTTGTGATGCTAGTTGAGGTGAAGTTGAAAAATTCGGTAGAAGGGGTAAAGGGAAGATAGACCTGTCCCAGGAAGGAGAAAGTTGAGATCTCTGGAAAATGATTGACGTGTTAAAACTTGAGCCGGTGTGTTAGTGAGAGAAAGTAGTGGGTAAAAGCAGTTTTCCAGTCCTACAGTAGGGGCTTGTCTCCCTGTACTCAGTTTCAATCAATAATTTCTGAGAGAAGGATGCAGAGTTCATTTTATCAACTGCTACTCCTCCTCCTCTAGGCTCATATAATATCCAGGTGTGCACACGGGATCTTCTAATTTCAATAAACGGGATCCGGACAACTGAAACGACGGACCACTCAACCAGGCCAAAAATGCATGGGTCGGACCGCTGAACCTCCTGGGGCGGACAACTGCACCTCCAGGGGCGGACGAACGAACCGCCATGAAACATCATTATTCATATAGCATATGCTAACGCTAAAGTCTTTCGCCCAACTAATGCTTGATTTAAAAAATATTCGACGTTAAAATTTCACCAACTTCGATTCTAGGAACTTGAACATGGGAATTCCCATAAGGATTTTATCACTCCCTTTGGTGTATGGCAAAACTTTCCAATCCTGAGTTAGCGTTAGCATATATTCTATATGAATAATGATGTTTCATGGCGGTTCAATCGTCCGCCCCTGGAGGTTCATTTGTCCGCCCCAGGAGGGTGAGGTGTCCGACTACTCCTGGTTGAGCGGTCCGTCGGTTCAGTTGTCCTAAACCCCAATAAACATCCACAACTTTCACTCTAACTCCAGCGCCCACGTATCATCATCCAAGAAGATAAGGGATTACTAAATCCTAGAAGGTATACAAAGGGCATGTGTGTATTAAGATAAGCTATTACCTTCGTACTCACTACATGAAGCACGTGCTGGAAGGCTCCTCTCCTTAACAGTGCGGAGATGTGAGGGATAATGGTTTCGAGCCTTCCGCTGCTCCACCGATTCTTGAGTGCAGCGCCGACGGCACACATGGCTCTTATTATATGCGCTGGTTCAGCTCCTGGGGAATGCTCCTTTGATATTCTACGAACCATCATACGGGGGATGGTGGATAGAGGGGGTTTGCAGTGGGAAATTTCAAATTCCACCGACAGCTTTTGAACACTTTGATGTCCATATGTATGTAGATGACAGACATAGGAGACCTACCTGTCTGGGCTCCTCCGCATCCCTGATCCAATTCGAATGCCAGTCTGTTCCTCTCTTTGCGTGTAGTGAAAGTGAAGAAAGTCTCGCATCCTCTTCTACGCCACCAAACCTCAAGCGGACCTGTCTCCTCCATTTCTCCTGGGAGTCAGCAATAATTTGCCAAACGATATGGAATACCTGTCAGCCATCAAAGTTTCCAGCACTTTGATGAGTAGAAGGACTTTATAAGTTTGGTTTGGAGTGGATTTAACTTTCATAAGGGGGCAAGCGGCGACGGGGAGAAATTTTAAAACGACAGGGCTTATATTATGTTTTACTACCATCCTTACATTGTCATAAGAGGATAAGTAGAGGAAGCTCCATGAGTATACCACTACAGCATTCCCTATTGCAAGTCATGACATACAACGAACACGTTTGAGAAGACCTGGATTCAGTCCTGCGGCTGTCTTCATGTTACGTTCAAATTCAGGAAAAACTCAAATTGTTGTTAGTCTAGTTACCATATCCGTGAAAATGCGTAACTTTCACCACTATCTCAAGCCTTGATTCCTTTGCACGTGTAACCAAAGTTTCATATTTGCTTTGACGAGCCGTAGCTTGAATGCGGATAAAGTACGACATTGTTCTGGGAACCGAGGTCAAACCGCTGAGATTCTTGCTTGCAATTCCAGATGCCAATTATGTAAATCAATAGCGTGGAGATGTCCCTGCGGTTGGTTAACCTACACGGGGATCTTTGGGCGTAGTGACTTTACTGCGCGATCGTTGGTTGGTACATAAGTCAGCCACGGCGTGTATGACTCTAACAACTTCATTCGAACTGTCTAATTAGGCTACGTTCCGGTTTTCTGGTTACCAGTACGAGTAGCAAGTTCCCTTTGCTTGTTGTACAAAAAAACAGGGTTCCTCATAGCAAGTGAACCCAACTGCATTTTGACAATGTCACCTTGTTTAAATCCTCACGAGAACGGATATAATACTTTTACCCGAACTTTTCGTCACTTTGACTCCCGTCACATAGGCAGGAATGTTTATTTTTAACGAGAAGTAGTGATACTGACTGAGAAAAATCCAAGTTAAAACGAATGCAGTATTGCTCTCTCAATCTGCGACATCTGGTTCTTTGCTTACTCCCTTTCGAGCGTCAAAATTCGGATTATTATTTTTATGTACACACTGTTGCGGCATTAGAATAGCGACAACTTTGACAATTATTGAGTGAATAATAACACGGAATAACTGATAATAGCCATCACCGGTTTTCCCTAACTTTCTCGTCGAATTTGATTCCATAAAATTAATCTAATAGAAGTAGAATCACCGTGAAGTCTCTATCTATATCTAATTTTTGAAGTCAAATTCCTGAATGAAGTTCCAATCTGTGCCCATCTAATTGTCCATGTGGCAAAGAGTAAACAAAACAAGGAGGGGAAGTATGGACCGATCAGATTTCACTCGGTTTGATGTCTGTGAGAGAAAGCAACTTTTTCCCACAAACAAACTTTTCTGTTCACAAAACAATTTATCATTTTCCATCCTCCCATCGGTGCTAGGCGTCTGGCTTTATACCATCTCACTACTAATCTCTCCAGAGATGATGGGCTGGC
>WJFA01003848.1:0-11862 GCA_009870155.1 Pseudobourletiella spinata | reverse complement strand
GTTAAAACAATGATTACTACTAGCCTTTTCACATCTCTTTGTTGAGGTAGGAGAGAAATCCGCCTGTGAGGAATTTCCAGTTCGTCAACCCCTTGTGAGCCGAGCGCGGAAGGAACAAACATGCCTTTGTGTAGTTTTATTGGCGACCACTTTGTAGGTCTTCCACTCCTAGTTTTACATATCTGTGTGGAATGACTTTAAATTCTCCAGATTTTCATTCTGGCTACGTGCGATGCAACCTTTTCGTCTCCCGATGTGAGTTTTGCACTCACTCAGGGAGTCGACATGGAAAAGTCTCGGAAGAACATGGGCGAGAACCTCATAAGGATCCGACGGCTTTGTCAGTGAAGCAGTTTTGGGTTTTATTAAACCGACTGAGCGAAATAGGATTGGTATAAGTGGTTCACCTTGAGGAAGGTTTTATAATGAAGGCTCAGGGAGTACATGTGTTTCAATCTCACATTTATTTGCACCTATTAAGATTTGCACATTGAATTTTGTTCATGTCATTTTTACGGTGCACTAACATTAATAAACGGGACAATCAGTTGGTGACGATTTCCTGATCAATATTTTATTCACTGAAAATACTGTTGGCCAGGAGGAATAAACCAGGCTGGAGGCCTTGATTTTTAAAACCACGGTACCAGCAAAGCTAGCAGTTTTTTCGATTTATTTTTAAATTTGTGTTGAGACCTCTGGTTGCCCGCTTCATGTTTCAGGGTTTTAGAACGGAACTATTGCTGGCCAACGACGTGTAAGTGCGTCGGAACGAAGTTCTGATGCAAAAGCTCTTTCCAATGCATTGTACAAAAATATTTAAAGTTTTAATGAAAAACTAAATTTTTTACTTTATCATTTATTTATTATTAATTATTATTTAAATCGTTTTGATTTTTCTAGCTTTTCAAAATATTTTATGATTTTCCCAATTGTTTTTATTATTTAAATCGTTTTGATTTTCTGCCTTTTCAAAATATTTTATGATTTTCCCAATTGTTTTCATTATTTAAATCGTCCTGATTTTTCTGGCTTTTCAAAATGTTTTATGATTTTCCCAATCGTTTTTATTATTTAAATTGTTTTGATTTTTCCAATTGTTTTTATTACTTAAATTGTTTTGATTTTTCCAGTTGTTTTTATTGTTTAAATTGTTTTGATTTGTTTCCTGATTTGTTCTCATTTTCATGATTTTTTAGCCTTTTACTTTTTTATTTCCAGTTTATCTGACGATTTTGGTTTATTTTTATTTCTTTTGATGATTTTGTCTACTTCTGATTTGATAATGTTTCTTATGTTTTTATTCCTATTAATACTTGGCTATTTCTGATTCGCTACTGTCTCTAATATTTTTTATTCCTGCTGTTTTTTTGTCCATTTCTGATTTGTTTCTATTTCGAATATTTTAAATTTCATTAAATTTTTTCTGACTTGTCTAATTTTTTGGGCTTAAAAATTTGTGTTTTGGTTCCCCTTACTTTTTTTAATTTTCATGAAGGGATTACAGAAGAATTGATTTATTGAATGTATTTGATGCATAATTTTGTAATCCTGCGTCAATTTTTCCCTGTTTTATTGAGAAGATATCAGGGATGCGCTGGATTAAAATCTAGATTACAGATTATATTACAGATTCCGATAAACTTATTCGGTGCTAGATTTTCAAAATGATCTGTAATCTGGTAATCTCGCTAAAATTTTATAGAACATAACCTGAAATCTGGTATTATTCTCACATATATTTCGATGGAACAAAAACGAAAACCTGAACATAGTAAAAAAGGCGTAGTCAGATCCAACAGATTACAGACTATTTTCATGCGAACACTCTTGTAGAATTCATCGTTCACCTAATTGTCTGCGATGAGCAGGTTAAAACGACGGCGGGATTGGGAAGTTCGGGGTAGTCTGAACGAGGGGGTAAACTGCATTCCTTGTACTGTTATGTTGTACAGGTTACAAAAGTCGCATTTTTAAATTTTTCAGGTTATTTAAGGGAATGTGGAGTCAAGGTGCTGCCTGCAAATCGTGTTTAAGGGGTTTGGAAATCGGAAGGTGGGCAAATTTTAGGAAATTTCGTCAGGGGCTGTGCATTATTGAAGTCATCAAATCTCCCACTCATTCCATTCATACTCTCCCCAATTCATGCGTACAAATGCATGGCTGTAAATAAGAGAGGTTTACCCAACTATTCGCCGATTTGTTGACGATATTAATGGAAAGTGGGATGAATATATGAGGGGTAAGGTTGACAGAGCAAATGGTTGGATTGGGTTTGGGTAGCTCTCAGACCAATCTGCTTTTCCCACAACAACAAACCCACGCTACAAATACGGGCAACGGGCACATTCACATCGCAGATCTACTAAAGTCAGACATTATATCCATGAGTTACGCAGCTACAAGTAAAAGATGAAGGTTTGCGACGGTCTGTTTCCCAGTACCCGCTTTCCTTTTCCTCGTTTTCCTCGAAGCCCGAAGGACACTTTGCTCCACTCTCGCAGGAGAACCCCAACGTGCACAAGGGAGTGAATCCGCTTGCTGTCTCCGCCGACGGGTAATAATCATTTGCCCGCTTTCAGCTCACCAGTTGCTTACTTCTTTGGTAAAATTATTGACTCTGTGACTACTTTCACCGTTTTTACACTTGAACTTTGAGTTTCCTGATTGAATTACTTGGACTTCGAGGGCCAGTTCATCTACCCAAGGAAGCAGTGAGAGCGCATCATTTCCCCCGTTATCAAGCAAACCTCAGTGTAACTCTGCTCAAAAGTTTTGCATGCGGTTGGTGGGATGATTTACAAGCTGTGTTGAAGCAGTGGCTACGAAAGTAGATCTAACGGAAACAACGGTGCGGAAGGACAGTTAGTACACACACACACACACAAGGAAATGGAGGGGAATTTGAACCGGTCCGTCCCATTTCATCCGTTTGGAGATGACAAACTTGTATTCGACAACCCGTACATTCGCGCCGCCTTCATTCTCCTTTACACCATCGTCTTTCTTCTCTGTTTCTTTGGTAAGTGTGGAGTTTGGAGTGAGCTGAGCACTTGCTAAAAATCAAACAGTCCTCACACGAGGCTCGAAACTTTTAGCTGCCCGGTTTCATCTATCCTGCTTTGTCAGCGCTAACGACCGACCGTAGATGTAGCCAAGAATGAAGCCTAGGAAGGGGTAATTTAATTATTTATGCTCAATAATAAATCACTTAGGGAACATTGCCGTTGTTCTCGTTGTTACACTCCACTGGAGAATGAGGAACGTGACAAAGTTCTTCCTTGGGAACCTCGCAGTGGCCAACCTCTCGGTGAGCATCTTCTGCATCTTCCAGAGCCTCACAAATTACTTGTGTGAAAGGTAAGTTAATGAGCTGGGCTGTGTTTGGACATAAAAATCAGGGCTTTATGAGTTCCGCGAATTTTTGAGCCGGATCCGCTCACTGTCGATCCACGAGGGTAAAAGTGGAGGCGCGAGTTGCGGATTTTGAACAATTTCGTTTGCCTGTGTCCTCACAGTTGGCTCTACGGGGATTTCATGTGCAAGATGTACCACTTCACCCAGAGCTTGTGCCACACGGCCTCTTGTCTTCATCTTAATTGCAATTGCCGTCGAGCGCTACCTCGTCTTCCTCCATCCGTTCAAGTCCCGCCAAATGCTCACGTTGCCCCGACTTGCCGTATGACAGATTTCCTTCTTTTGTGTTGTTTCTTTTTTTTTGACAATTTCTGACATTATGCTTTGGCCAGTGCAAATGGGCTCAAATAGTCTAACATTTCCCTTACATTCTACCGCAGCTGGTCCTGTTGGCGGTGTGGGGCCTGAGTGCGGGCATCTCCGCCCCGAGACTCTACTATTTTGGTACGGTAACCGTTCCCATCTATAACGGAGCCAAACGAGAGACCATTTGCGTCCCGAAAAAGTCCAAATACCATTCCCCCACGGTGGACACGGCCTACTTTGCCCTCATCTATGCAATGCCGCTCTGCATCCTTACCTTCCTCTACACTCGCATCGCTCGCCGTCTCCACAAATACGAGAATCGCCGGCGGAGACTCATTAGCAAATCCTGGAGAGCCCATCGCGGAATCGGCGGTGGGAGGATCAAGTCAACCGTCCATTATTGCGAAACAGATGAGGCTCAAATTCCTGGATTTACTGCTCGCATAGCCAACGGCAGGTGTGACAGGATAATGTCGCTCAGGCGGGAGAGTTTCTTCGAATAAAGTCGTGTGAGATCCTCCGCAGCGTCCACGATCGAGCTAACCTTTTCCACCTTGACGAGGAGTTGCCCCTGTTGTAAAACCATGTGGAGCTTCAAGGTGAGCCGCGTTCATCAGATGATGTTGAAAGACAGCGTCTTGATCAAATTTCGTAGTAATGTGCTTAGCTAGTGACGCAATTATTCGCAAAAAATCCGGAAATAATTGTGGTGAACTAATAATAATTAATTGTAAAATGCGATGGTCGACCACCCCTGTGCTCACAGCAGTTTTCATTTATTTCATGAGACAGAGCACAATCCAGTCGATATCGTCAGACCGTGATAGCATGCTGGCCATGGGTAGGAAGAGCGGATCGTTAGCAGTGATTTCTGGACGGATCTACCGCATGCAAAACCCTAGAAGGCACGACTTAGCGACCCGACGCCGACGGAAGGCAGGTTGGAGGTACACCTGGCCACCGCGGTTTCATCATCACGGGAAAGGACGCTGCTGGTCGCAAAAGCCAGAGATACAGGAGACCCATGCGCGGCGGGGCGCGGGGAGCAAGCTCCGAAACCGGCAGAATCTCACGTTTGCTACCCGCTCCATTATTGTTAGTCCTGGGAAATGCCACAAAGTGCGTGAAAAGGGCTTGGCGGGGCGACAGCAAACCGTCCTTGTGGTTTCTCGAATTCAAAACCAGCGTCGGATGGCCATTTGGCTCCTCATCGCCACCGTAATATCCTTCGCCGTGCTCAATCTCCCGCTGCACATTCGCAAGCTCTGCCTAAACTATTGGCCGGGGTACAATGCTAATAGTGACTGGAGTCATCTTTTCGCCCCGCTCACATTTTTGCTCATGTATGCTAACTGTGCTCTGAGTCCTATTTTGTATGCTTTCATGAGTGCTCGGTTCCGGCAGAGCCTCCGGGATCTTGTCAGATGCAAACAGAGGTAATTGTGTGCAAATGGTGGAAGACAAAATAAATAATGTAATTCGATTAGAGAAATGTTTGAAATGTGAGCAATGCAGCGGGATGCAGTGGTAATAGTTGAGAACGTTCGGCTGAACCAGCCGCGGCTGCTGGAAAATGTTTGGTAAGCGTTATGCTCAAATTGCTCCGGACGGCTTTATTATTCAAGGTCATGCGATTATCTTGTCATTATTGCAATAAAATGTGCAGCTGTGGCACAAGAACACAACGAATGAGCAACAGAAGATGCAAAAGATGATCGCACAGAAGTTAACGATGTTGAACCTAACTGTTGTAAATGTAAACGGTGAGGCACACGTTTTTGAGCGGATATCAATGGAGTTACTGCTATAGTTATTTCATACCGATCCGGAAAGGTGTCTGCATCATGCTCTTCGATTTTAGACTCCTACCCAGTATATGATCCTCCCACGGAGTAATTAACATTACGCGCCGCACGTCAGCACTCGGTCCGTTCTGGCGCGAAATACGAATTTCGATTTTCGGAACATTGAATGAATTTCCGGAGTGCGATTGCACTTCCTAGCTGGACACTCTCTGAAATTCCATAAGAGTACATCTACAGAAACACATGTACGTGACGTGCACCGTCATACTGAACAGAAACTCACCAATGGGTCAGCCGAATCGAGTCCTTTTTGTTTTAAAAGAAACAGAATTAAATTCTGCAGGAGGACTTTTCAGGATTTTTTAAAAAGTGGAACTGTTTTTCCACAATTTAAAAACAAACTTCGGAACGGGTCTAACTAAAATGAATAGTTTTCAAAATTTGTACGTTCCTTTTCAAATTTTGAAAAAACTACGGAAGATACCATAATTATTTTTCAACCTGTTGTAGAGAATTTTACTGCTCTATCTTTTGCAATAAAAATGACTTCAATTCGCCCGCTTGTTCATTAGTTTCATTAGTTCACTTGTCAGTTTTTTCGTGGCTCCACAGCGACCATGAAATACCTTTTATGTTCGTATCACAGTACATTGAATTGGTCTGTAGCTGTACAGGTTGTAGTGGTAGTTTCTTAAAACGGTAAACTTTTGGAATCCCGCACATCCGTATGAAATAACCTAGGCATCGGTTAGGTATGTAGTGGTTTTCTGTACAATGCTTTTCTCTGTAGTTTTACTGTTTTTGAGCCCCTTTGGATCAAATTGGATTACTCTTTTGCGGTTTTTTCCAAATGAACGGTCACACCTACTAAGTCGCGCTTACGTTTTCAGTTTACATGACGTAGTTAGTGAACACAGCATACGTACTTCAAGTCGACCGATCCGTAAGTGGTTACATGGATTTCGCCAAAACTGGTGATTCCGCAGTACTGCAGGTTATACATTACGCATTCTCACAGCGCAACTTCCCCCTAAAACCTTTGAGATCGACATGCTCTACTGGAATTGTCGAATCCACAAATGTTAACTTGTATTTATTTTATCATACAGGTTGGTCATGAATGATGTGTACGACTTTTTACCTCAATGACTTATAAACCATTAAACGCAGATAAATATTTAAATAAATCACGTTTAAAAAACGCAAATAATTTTGAACTTGTTTGAAAGAGGTGTCTTTGGGAATTGGTTTGGCACTAGCCTCGTTGAAATCTTTTAATAATTATTACTAAAGATATGACCCCTCAAAAATTGGGCAGAATATTTTAACATTATTGGGATAGGGCCTGCTGTGGGAGCAAAAATTCGCGGTTTCATGAAAGTTGGTCAAATTTTAGGGTGACGGGGATTGGCCTAGCATTACGATTTCACAAAACTTGGGCAACACTTGAGTGCTGTTGTTTGAAGAATTAACAAGGCACAGTTTACTTGCTGCTATGGCTTTGGCAATTCATCTTCTCCCAGTTTGCCTAATCTTTACCGTCGATCAGCAACCTACTGAAGTAGCTAATATCATTAACGGCTGGCAATCGATTACATTGATGATAAAGTTGAACTGTGGTGTTAAGATATCAAACTTCGACCAAATTGCAACAACTTTAGCTGCCATCACGCCAAAATTTCTTTCGTCGCCCTTTGCCCTAGCCTACGCAGTAATCATGCTCATGCATCCTGCCGACCACTCGTCCATAATTTTATTCGTAATTGGTATCGTACTGATATTCTAACTTTCACGCTTCGTTTCAGCTTTCGGTTCATTCTGGCGGGAAATACGAAATTTTCTGTTTTCCAACAGCGAATTGTGCATTACTTGAGAACGCGTCGACCGATTTGTGTGATGTTTTAATCGATAGAGAAACAAACTCTTTAGGATGCGTTTTCAGGAATTTATAAACGCTGCAATGGTTTTTTCAAAATTTCAAACCAAAGTTCGGAAAAGCTTAAACTTAAATTTATTGAAAATCTAGAAAGTTTGCAAATTTCTTTTCAAATTCAAATTAGCAATACGCAAGGTTAAAAAACAAATTCTGAGTGGAAATCCTAGAGAATTTAATTTTCAATTGTTTGTAAAATCTAGAAAGTTTGCAAATTTCTTTTCAAATTCAAAATCGCAGTACGCAAGGTTCAAAAACAAATTCTGAGTGGAAATCCTAGAGAATTTAATTTTCAATTGTTTGAAACAGACATCTTTTATATATGTAAACGGGTTCGTGAGTTACAGCCGGTTTACCGTGAGACCATAAAAGTAAGAATTATGCTCACTTCAGCGCTCCCGCGGCAAAACACTCACAACTCTCGAAAACTTGAGTTCTGTGAAGCCTTTTAACTTTCCAAGCCAAGGACAAAATTTGACCATTCTGCAGGTCGCAAAAGGGCGTGCAAAAAAATCTGCACCTGAACGACTCAGTGAATTTTT
Organism: Pseudobourletiella spinata; assembly: GCA_009870155.1. Taxonomy (NCBI): domain Eukaryota; kingdom Metazoa; phylum Arthropoda; class Collembola; order Symphypleona; family Bourletiellidae; genus Pseudobourletiella; species Pseudobourletiella spinata. The sequence continues at coordinate 3,859 of WJFA01003848.1, read as the reverse complement.
GAATTGAATATGTTTCCAATGAAAATATGTATACAAGTCCCGGACGTCCTGGAAATTTTGATGATAAATTGGAAAATGCCCATTTGTCCAATGTCCCGGATTGGCCAAATTTTTATCTCGCAATCCTTCGCTGTAGATATCCGAAAGCTGCCCCTACTTAGTTCAAATGCCATGTTATAATCCAATCGTACGTGATTAAATTTATTTCACAAAACTGGGGCTGGCCTTTGTTGCAAGAGTGTGCTCAGGTCCCCGTCAAAATTACTCGGGCGGGCTATGGAGTGAATAAAATATAGTCTAAAAACGCGGAGTGAAACCTCACGGGGCACGCAACCGCTGCACAAAGTGACGATCTAGGTCAATATTGTATTACACTAAAAGTTGATTGCCAACTAACCGTCCAGATACCTCTCAGGAAACTTCTACAGGAACTCCATCAGCACATGTTCTCATTATTTCATACTCACCATCAGGGATGTACTCGGTCTCGGTGGTGCTATCGGTCAGTATCCACGACCCTTTAAGTTGACAAGTGCTGTCTAGGCTCACATTGTTTTGCAAGAGAGCAATTCACAGCCTTCGTTCCATTTGCCGTTATTACATTTATTTGTGCAGTAAGTGACCTCAGAATGAGCAGAGAAATGGATCAGCCTAAATTGTGAATTATTGATAACGCAATCTCATGTACTGCGTTTCAATCATCTTTTCCAACTCAGAAACAAAACTGAACGAGTGACAATTTCTACTCTTCCGGATGAGTAGGAGTAGGGGGTATGAAACGTTCTGGCGTATTTTCTGTAGTGCTTGATTCTGCTATGACTAATTTAGCTTGGATTTTTAAAGCCACTTCCAATAAGCCTGCAGCAATGGAGAGACCGAGATGGAGGACACTTTGTCCGGTGACCGCCATACTGGAAAAGTACATCAGATTTGGCCACTACGCTCTAATAATACCTTTTGAACCTATATGCTCCACCGCTTTACTGGATAATATTGAATGTATCCTCAAGAAAAGAAAGGTAAATTATCATAAATTAACTATAAGTGTGCTGCAAATATCAGTACTAATCCATGGTTTCGATGATCATCGCAGTAGGTTACGCTATTGTCTAAAAAATGAATAAGTCAATACGTGTTTATGTGGAATACTATGAGGATGATCACTTCTTGGGATATGTTCTAACATGTTAAAAATTTGTGCACAGATTTTCTACTTTGGCTTTCATATCTCGTCACTGTTTTTAATTTGCGCGGACTTTGTTTTGGACAAGCTGCGGATTGTGGAAACAGATTCAGCTCCACTCAGCGCCGATGTTCCAGACTTTGTTGTCTTTACGTCCTTCTTCTTGTGGATTATCAGCGGGATATCGTTTAGATACACCATTTGCTTCCATGCTAAGAGGTTCGGTCGACTTCTCAGATGTCTCCACGGAGTGGAGGAAAGTGTACTCAAGTCTGATCATGGAAAAAGAAATTTAAGATGCGCGGTGAATATACGTCACAACCTCGTATTTCTTGCAATCATTTCGTCAGTCATTGCTGCTAGCCGTCAATGAAAGCTTCTTTGTATACTGGGAGCTTCACAAAATGTCCATAGCGGAATCTTTTACTGGATATTCTAAATATGTTCGTGACCGGTACGAACGACTATTTCAGATTTCAGGTAAGGTTTTCCGGACAACTGTTCCATTTTTCGTTCAGGGGAAACTCAAAACTGCGAAACTCGATGTCATCCGTGATTTAAATAGTTTTAAACCCAGAACCTTGGTGTGCGCAGTAGGAAGTTCGATTGGTTGGATCCATCAAGCCATTGCTGCTGGTATTATGACTGCCAGTGCTTACGAGTGCTTGCTTTCGTACGTAAGGGACGGTTTAAGCGTCACAATCGCCATTGTTTTCTGTTGGTTGACCAGAATGAACGTGGAACTTCTTTCATCCGCAAGGAATCTCGACGAGGCAAGTTCTCGTAGTTCATTTGAAAATTTCAGATCTGTATTTTTGCCATTGAAAAAGTAATCATTTTACAATCATTTGCACTTTGAATCATTTGAATGACTCCGAAGAAACTCTCTATTACTCGGAGGCTCCGAGAGGCATCCAAGGCTATTGATGAGGCCATGGGACTGATTATATTCAACTTCTGTTTTGGCAATGTTCCGTATTTTTCTACCTTGATTGAAAAGTCACTGGCAGGTGACTGGAGTCGCCAGTTTCAACTCATCATCTGCCTATTATTTTTTCTAACATTCCTTTACGTCTCAGCAGTCTCAAATTCTTTGGTACAATCACTTTTATAAACGTGAGTATTCCTTGCAGTGCCACAGTGCTATAATTTGATGATATTTTAGATTCATCCGGGGCTGCTTATGCCGCTTAAGCCAGAGGAAAGGAAGCATTGCATGATGTCACATCGTCTGATGCTACGGGCATGGAAAATTAGAGAAATTGAGTCACACCAGATAGCAATTGACAGTATTGTGAATAAAAGGCAGGACGTTCACCATAACTTTTTCCCTTTTAGGAGCGGTGAGTTGAATTTTTTATGGCATCACGCTTGATGCGGTCCTTCAAATGCCATTATTTTACTTTTTAGCTTGCACTGACAATCATTGCGTACACAGCAGTTGTTATCGAATTGAGCAAGTTGAGCTAGAGAGGGACTCAAGTTACATTGATATCCACTCTTTAACACCTTAAACCTTGAAGTTTGAGGTATAATATATATGCTTTAAACATGTGGCTGCGAATCTAAAGTTCCCGGGCGAAAACAAAGAGAATTCGACAGGATCTTCTGTCTAACAAAGTCTGTTTCGTTGTTATTCGAATAAAATTCACTAGTTGAGCTAACTGCTAATTTGATCATACTCAATTTGTACTTTGCGCACTTTGTACAACACATTGAAGGGGCTTGCTAGCCCGCATCATCATAATCTTTCTACCACTGCTACTACCAAGTGAAATACTGAAAACTTCGACGATGTAATCATCGGAATCATTATCGTCTTGAAGGAGTCACTCAAGAACTTTTTCATATTTTTCCAGTCTCTGATTTCTCATTTATTCCAAGGAATTGGTCGACCGCCTCGTCATCCTCACGTAATATGGTCGCGGGTGGCGCGCGAGTCCGATAGGATTCTCGAAAGATGGCGGGGGATGAAGATCGGATACCTTGAATTCAAATTTTTGAAGCAGCCTCACGAAAAATATAAACAGATTTATACGACCCACGGACACGCCAGCGCAGGTCCGCTTCCCTGTAACAAAACCGTACTTTAGTTTCCCATCCGCTAAATCATTCACCTTTAAAGTAAGACACTTTTTATGTTCATCCACATACCAAGACCGAACGGGATGATCTTATCTGAGTTGATGATGCTCATGTTTTCATCCAAAAACCGCTTTGGACGAAAGACATCGGGATCCTCCCAAAGCTCCCTACTGTGATGGATTCCATAAATGTTAATGGTTAAAAGGGATCCCTGCCAATCAAAACACCAAATCCTCAACATTTCAGTTATCACCTTAAAATAATCATAATCCCAACTGCGGCTGAATTGAATGGAATTTGAAATTAAGTTAGTAACCAGTTAACAAGTTAAAAACCAGCTAGTAACTACTGATGACTGTGTGACACATTTGTATGTTTCTAAAACTTCGAAAATTGCGCAATTTTTATGGACAAGCTTACGAGCACGTGCCCTTTTTTTCAGGGTCATCCCATTTTAACTCGGTGACTAAAGGGAACTGAGCATAGCAGCATGCCAAATGAAAACAGTAATGACGCCTACCTTCTTAATCTCGTAGCCATTCAGAACGGTATCCTCAATGCAGGTTCGGCCGGACATCGGAACGGGACTAG
>WJFA01003847.1:0-11862 GCA_009870155.1 Pseudobourletiella spinata | reverse complement strand
CAAAAATCCCGAAAAAGTGATATCGATATTTATGGACGGCCCCTAAAGGAGTAATTTTTTTGGCGGGACAATTTGTGACAGTTTGAATTTTCAGACTGCTCAGTCAGTTCTGTGATCGTGATCGTGTCCGAGAGATTTGCCTACGGGAAGTTCATATTCTGACGATCTTCTGGATGTATTTTTGTCACACTTTTGGGACGTGTCAAAAAACGGAAGGGACATTCTCCCGCAGGAGATCCCTGCGGGCATCCTCGGTAGGATGCGGAAGAGTCATCTGCGATCATCTGTGAATGACTGACCAGCGGAGGATTTTAACTGTACTTCCCCGTATTTACTGTGAGGGTTTGAAGTGAGAGTAAGAATGATGATGATAATGTTGTTGTTAACGATGAGCCGATGATTGTGAGCTCTCGCAGGTGCGCCGTCTCAACTTATTCAATGCGACGAGGATGATGATGATGATGTTCAGGATGAAAGGGAACGTGCGGGGCGGAAATGACGATGATGATGATGAGGGGAAGGAGCGGCGCAGTTGTGTTTTGAACGCTGCGATGAGATGCGTTTTTTAGAGCATTTCGATGACCAATAAAAAGGCAGTGCGGCGCAGTGACGGTGAGCATATCTCAAACGCGGTCTGTGGATAATACTGCTGAAATGCTGATAATTATAATTATAGTAATATGCGGTGGATATTGAGACGTGAGTGAGCATTTGTAAGTAGATTTTATACTACACCGTGTCACAGTCATTGACTTTATTTGGGATTTGTGGGAGCTGCACGGATGGTGTTTGTCCGGATTACTGGAACCAAACGAATCGAGTTTTGAAATCATGCCAAGAATTTAATGTGGTCTCCATTGTTTTTTATAGAAAAAATGGCGGCACTTCAAATCCCTGCTATAGTTGATACATCGCTAAAAGGAAATGGCTGTGAATTTTGAAAATATTCGTCTAGTCACGCCAATGAAATGACTGAATTTTGAAAATATCCCGCTAGTCATGCCAATGAAATGACTGAAAATCCGTCAGTTATGCCAAATGCTTGATATTTTTGAAGTTTTGTATTTCGTGCCGGGCACTTTCTTGTTATAATTTTACGACAAATTGTACGATGATACGGAGCGTAAAATTAGTAGGCACTTTAGACGACTTGAGAAGCAACAGTGGATCCGACCATTTCCATTCACATTCATGACCGGAAATTTGAATCCGAGGAAAATACTGGACTTGCCCGCGGAGCGGGAAAACCAATGAGAAAATCTCAGGGTGTCGGCATATGTGTAAACAAATGACAGTAAATAATTATTCTTCACGTGTACACTTTTACAGGAGGTTGCAACAACACTTTTAACGAGACTTTTTGCCGGACTTTGACCTTGGCTCATACCAAAGTAATAAGTGTGTGTGTGTGTGTGCTTCAAAGCACTCGTGTTTAAACAGGAGTTTTCGTCCAATAAATATGTTTTATTTGATATATCCTCAACACTACGTCAAATATAATCATGCATACTCGGAAATGAGAGACTGACTGACAGCACCACAGCCTTACTTCAACCGTGACTGTACGCACAAAAGTGCCTGCCTGGAATCTGGAATAAACTCTACTACGAGCTATCCAGATGAGGCTAATATCTAATGCATGACTGACTGTGGTGATGGCTGATGGCTGTGTAACAAAACTGTTGAGGATGCAGAGTTCAAGGTGGAGGAAAAAAATACATTTAATCACTCATGGGCATTTCACATCCCCATACTTTTGATGAGAATGAAACTTGGTATTATGCTTCCAAAGAACTGTACTTCCTGACTCCTGGACGGTGTGCGACAGGGAGTCACGGTCATCATGGCAGAGATTGATGTTGCAGTGCGGGAAACTATTTTCAAATTCATCATCCCCATCGGATTTCTCGTGTTGGCCGTCGTCATCTACTCGGAAGAACTGTCCAGAGCCGTTCGGGACAGGTAAAAAGTTGCTTCGGTTTGGTCAATCAATTATCAGGCATGAATTAATTCGCTCGGTTTTGTCACTTAATTATCAGGCATGATTTAATTCGCTCGCTTTTGTCGCGTAATCATCCGGGATAATTTTATTCGTTCGGTTCTGTCACTTAATCATCCGGCATAATTTAATTCGTTCGATTTTTGTCAATTGTGTGCGGCTTTGGTAAAATTCCTTCGTTTTTGTCAATGCATTGTGATTTGTGTGACATTCGAAACTATGAATTATTGAGAACAACAATAATTTTTACATATTTATAATTTAAAATTAAAATTTTACCAGTTCAAAATGTCAAGCAGCGTGTAGTTTGTGTCAGTTCATCATCTGTTTGGTTTGAAATGCCAGGAAATTTGACCAACTTTACATGATTGAATTTGTTTCACTGCAGATTTTTCGGTGGATACCTCAAGGAGTTCTCCAGCCTGTACTACCGCAAGTTGGAGGATGTTCGACAAGTGCTGTTCGATGATCTTAATCAGATTGAGTCCAAGATTGTACATCTTCGGAATCAAGGCTTGCTCAGGATCTTAGAGATTGGAGTCGGTGCGGGTGAGTGGATGCATGTGTGTTTATACATATTTTATATATAAACTACTAAGCAGTTTTCAATTTACTCAAGTTTTATTATTTCATATTGATTTGAAAATCCGGCCGAAAATTTCCTAGTAGGAAAGTAAAAATACAGAATATTGTGTGAAAACCTTTAACGGTTTTGACAAGATTATATATTTTGACAGTGTACAAAATTTTCTTTGAAAGTTGTGCCATAAACATTTGAGTTTACTTTTAACAAAATTATTATTATTTAATGTTTTTTATTTTATGTTTAATATTTAATATTTTTTATTTTATATTTAATATTTATAATATTTTTTTGCATAAATTTTATAATATTTAATATTTTTATTTATTTAATTATTATTTTAGATAGCAAAACATTATTTTAATTTTTACGGTGAAATAACTGTAAAATTTCTGTTGTGGTTGTGGCGTAGGAACAAATTTGAACTACTATCCGCAGCAGTGCCGACTCGTGGTGGTGGATCCGAGGCCGCATTTCGTCCAGTACTTTTTCGAAAACAAGTCAAAGGTACGTAAAATAACAATTATTATTGGTCCCAGGCGAATAGCTTGTGTTTTTTGAAGTTGAGCTGAAAGAACACTGTCGAGTCTTTCCCTGTTTTCATTTCAGTTTCCGGACATTGTGCTGGAAAAATATGTGCGGTCCGGAGCGGAGCACATGCGAAGGATTGAGTCGGAGAGTGTGGATGTCGTGGTCACGACCTTGGTTCAGTGCAGTGTGAGTGACCCGGAGGCCACCCTCCAGGAGATCCTTCGGGTGCTAGTCAAGGTAAATAATATATGTAACTAAATGCGTTTGCATTGAACTTTTGTTTTCAAAACAACTGAAAATTACAAATAGTTTTGGACCGCCGCCACCGCTTGCAGGCGTACATCCTTTCCGTTCTCTCGGAAAAAATCGATTAGTATCCTCCAAAAAATATGTTCTAAGAAAAAATGTTAAAATGATTTACAATTTATTATTATTAATATTTTTTTTACTTGCAGGGAGGTCGCTATTACTATTTGGAGCATGTGATGGATTATGCGGGGACGAAGCGGCACCGCTGGCAAAAGTGGTTGACGAAACTGGGCTTTTGGCCGTGGCTATTCGACGGCTGTCGGCTCGACGTGGATTTGGACGTTCTGGTTGCCCGGGCCGGCTTTTCGGATGTGGACCAAAAAAGATTTTTAATCAGTGCGGACGGATCTCGCTTGCTCAGGGCAATTCAGCCGCATGTTGCTGGCATTGCCATTAAATAATAATAGTTATTTTGATGAATTAATTAAGAAGAATAAAAATAGTTGTTATTTTGATGAATTAATTAAGAAGAATAAAAATAGTTGTTATTTTGATGAATTAATTAAGAACAGTGATAATTATTATTTTGATGAATTAATTAAGAACAGTGATAGTTATTATTTTGATGAATTAATTAAAAACAGTGATAATTATTATTTTGATGAATTAATTAAGAAAAATAATAATAATAACGATAATAATTATTATTATTACTGTGAAGAAAATGTTACTTTTACGCATTTGAATTACCCGCTCAAAAAAGTGTCTTTCACACAAATAAATGTCAGTTCGTAATTAAAATCCGCATGTTTAACTTGCACGTTGGTTTTGCGAACACGACATATACCACCATTATTCATTCCGAATACATTTATTCGAGGTTAAAGGTTATCCTGGATGTGAAATTGGGACCGCATCGAATTTTTGCCATGAGAAAGTTGTAAAACAAACGACGACCCGTAAATTTCCTGCAATTAAGAAAAAGGAAATCATCCCAAATGCCTGAAAACGGCCCAAAAAGATATTCTTTACTAAGCGCGGGAAAATCAAACGAGTTTTTGTTTACATTTGGAGAAAATGTGGACGAATCAAAAAAATTATAATTTTTAATGTCCACCAATGTCCTCCGCAATTTAAAAGTGTACCGGAAATTTCCCCGGTTAATTTCAAATTAATTTCAAAAAAATAATGCTCGTGTGTCAACTGTGCAGGCCGGATTGAACTCATTGTGGGGCAGGCGGACAATTCACTTAATTGTTTCAAGCTCAAAATTTACTAACCAACCAAAAAACCAGCCAAAAATACGAACCGTTCAAAAATCCATACCGTTGTTGTGTAAACTTTTATTTATTATCAATCATTGATAAAAGTGTACTAATTATGGAACGGCAAGGCTCCGCAGTCAAATCCGCCGAGCGATATCTGCCGCAATTCAAGCAGAAAGTGTTAGATTTTGTCCTCGCGACCGAGATTACCCATGTTGCCACCGTTCAGCCCGAGCCAAGGCGGCGCGGAACTCCTAAAAAAAGATTGAAAATGACAATTAATGCCGCCGCAAAAAAATTCCGCCTGCACCCAACCACGGTGTCAGATTGGATTCAGGATGTGAGACGGCAGGAGGAGATTGACTCGTTGGAGGGGATAGTAAACCCGGGTAATTCCGGAGTCACTCCTCCTGAACAACCTCCAGTGACCCTGAAGGACCCAAGTGCTTGCACAGCATCTGCAGCTGTAGTAGACCCAGAGATTGATGCCGCATCCCGAATTCTTAATGACTTTTTTCAATGGCTCCGATCCGTACGGGAGGAAGTGGAAAGCACGGGGAACTCCCGCACTATTGTGACGAGCGGGGACGTGGCAAAGAAAATTTTAGGGTTCATCTCGGAAAATATAATGACTTTCCGAGGTTTCCAAAACGGTACTAATAATAATGCCAGTCAGAGGAAAAATGACAAATCCAAATTATTTTGGCTCCTCCTGTGGGTCCAAAAATTGAGCCACGGGCAACGGGACATCAATTTGGATGACGTGGAGAAAAATGCTGGATTTTCCTTTCCACTCGTCAAGGCCAACACTCGGATTCAGGTAATCAACGCAGTCGTAGAATTTTGGGGGGATTTTGCTGTTCGCCGTCCGTGTAGAAACGCTAGAAGACGCTGCCAGTAGAAAACTTTTTTTGATTACAAATTAAATTAATTTATTGCTTAATTTCTTTACTTTTTGGAACGCTTAAAATATTTCCTTTCAAAACTAATGGAAATTTTCAATTTGAAGTTCAAAAACTGCTTACTTTGGAAATGCATTTGAGCATACTTAATTCTCATAATCAATCATAATCATCTGCATTTTGCAACTTCAGCCCGACATCATTTTCCCACTTTCCCGCCTTTTCAAATTCAAATTCTTGCATCGAAAATTACAGTTTAAGTTTTAGCAGCAGTTATATGGCTATTTCGGAGGTCAAGCAACCTCAGGCAACCCTTGAACTTTGTATCCACGTCATTTTGGCCAGCTGAACTCACATTGACAAGTACACTCAATGGCATAGGCCAGCACGGAGCTAAAGGCTGCTCCGTCCACCCCGCCAATTTCAAATTTCACATGTGGCTATCCTTCCAATGATTTCATTTTCCAGCTTCGAATTTCCACAATTATTTTGGAATCCCTGAATTACAAAGATTATTCCGAAGTAAAAAACGGTGTATTTTTTCCAAATTTCATTATTTACGGCGGGAAAATTCAATTGAATTTCCTCAAGTTATTTTTAAATTTCTGCCTTTCCACAATAAATTGTCAACGTGACTCCCTAAATATTTTCTTCGTGAAAATTTCTCTCCCTTTCTATTTTTTGGAATTTCACAGGAAAATGTGAACTAAATTTCAATTTTATTCCCTCATATGAAATACATTCATAAAAACGCATCCATTAGTGAGCCTCCAGTGACATTTTTTTCAATTAGTGAAAATGAAAAATAAAAAGGCTCAGAATCCGAGCCGATCCGGTGGTACAACGGGTCAGTTTGGCTCGCATAAACCTGTCAAGGGCAAAGCCCGAGTCTTCAAATCCCGTGCCCTCTCGCGCAAGGAGAAGCGCAAAGAGTTACGAAAAAGTAAAAAGTTGAAACGGCAAGAATTTGCCGCCCGCCGCGCGGGAAAACCGGTCGGAGGAGCGGATGATCCAACTAGTAAAAAATACGGCGGTGGTAAAAAACCTGAGAAAACCAAGCCACCGAAACCAGCGTCATCTCCAGCTTCACCAAACAAGAGTAAAAATCCATCATGGTTGAGCAAACAAGCCAAAATGATGGCTGAGACACGGAGAGAAGAGGCTCAGCTGAGGAAAGACATGGAAGTTTCCCGCCGGAAACGACTCTTGGAAGATAATGAGGATGAGGACCGGAATATCCGTCAGTTGGAAAAGAAGCTCAAACTAAATCGAAAGGCCATCATCCCCGCATCCTTCAGAACAGATGGTCTTGACTGTAAGTACTTTGAGGAGGATGTAAGATCCGTTTTATTTAGTATGATTCACTCCCGTAGCATTTTTTTCATTTTCATTTTCCACTGGCAGATCTACTCGAAGTATGCTCCTCCAAGCCTGAGTCGAGGAAATCCATTGGTGGAAAATCAGGTCGAATGCGCGAAGACGATTCGGATTTGAGCGGAAGCGACCGAGACAACTCTAAAAATCCCAGTGCTCGTTATGATGATTCGGAAAATTCAGATTTTGATGGTGGGAATTCGGACGATGAGGAAGAACTTGAAGATTCGGAAAATATCCATTCTGATGATCCGGAATCTACTCAGGAGGATGATGATGATGATGATGGTGGTGAAGATTTTATGAGCGATGAAGATCTTGTTGATGCGTCTTTGCCTGAGGAATGTGAACAAGTTGAAGATGAAGATTTTCCCGCGGCTTCCGCAGATGAATCTGAGGATGTCGACGACGCAAATGTACCTGAAGGATCGGCTGGCATATCGAAGGCTGCTCAAAAGGGATACTGGGAAGATATCTACGGAAGGCTGAGGGCTCCAGACGGTTCAATTGTACGCTGCTGGCGCCAAATGCTAATTTTTTAAAAACTTTATTAATTTATTCGCATTTGCAGTATTTTTTTAACTTAACCTCAGTTTAACTATTATTTTAAACTCATAAAGTTTTGCTATCTTTTTAAAATTATATCTTATTAATTTTATTTTGTGAATATGCTTATTGTAAACTTTTTCATTTTTCTTTTTTTGAAAATTTTGTTATTAATTGTATTTTTATACATGTAATTTTTTATACTTGATGCTATTTATTTCATTTTTTTGATTTTCTTTAATTTGTTTTATATATTTTTTTCATGTTTTCTAAACTTAGCGCTATTTATTTTTTTTTTGTAATTACTCATTATTATGTTTATAATTTTGTTAATTTTCTATGCAAACTAACAGGTGAATGAGAAGAACAAGATGATGGATCCCGGCGGGACATCCACCGCAGGCTCAAAATACATCCCGCCGGCACTCCGTGGCCGAGAAAATTCCCGCGGGAAACTCCTCCGGTCCCTCAAGGGCCTTCTCAACCGACTCGCCGAGGCGAACATGCACAGTATTTCCCAGCAGGTACCCCAGCCATCGTTCCCATTTTACTCACAGCCAACCCAAGACTGATGGGGGAAATTCTATTTTATTTTTGATAAAAATTATTAATTTATTAATTAAATTATTGGAAATTTAAATGTTTTCCCAGGTGGAGCAAATGTACTTGTCCAACAGTCGGAACGAAATGAACGAGTCTCTGTTGGAACTCTATTACTCGTCCCTCATCCAGCCCACAGTAATGTCCGAGCGGATTCTATTGGAGCATTCCATGCTCGTCACTATTCTGCATGGGAACATTGGGACGGAAATCGGTAGCCTACCCCGCTGATGCCATCTATTTACATATATATTTTTCAAAAACGAAATAATTTTGTTTCTGTAATTTTTTTTTTGCTAAAATTGAATTGGTCTTTCAGGTGCTTTTTTCCTGCAAAATTTTGTACAAAAATTCAAAAGTCTGTACGAGCAAACGGAGAGTCTGGAGGATTCGAAAGAACTGTACAACATTACCTTGCTCGTCGCCGGGCTTTATCATTTCAAGGTATGATTTTTTGTGGACAAAATAATAATTGCAAACTAGATTTTTTGAAAAAGAAATTCAGATCAAATTTTTATGTTTTTTATTTTACTAATTTCTGTATTCTACTAATTAATAATTTGTATTTCTTTTTCATTAATTTTTATTTATTTTAATAATTACTATTTTTTTTTCTTAATTTTCATTTACTTTAATAATTATTATTCCTTTTTATTAATTTTCATTTATTTTAATAATTTTGATTACTTTTTACAAATTTTTATTTATTCTTACCAATTTTCAATTATTTTCATTTTATTAATTTTGTTTTATTCTTCTTTTATTAATTTTTATTAATTTTCAGTAACTTTGATTTTATCAATTTTATTTAAGTTGCCAGTTGATTCCTTTGCAGTTTAAAAAATATCCTTGATTTCAGTTCTGTTAAATTTTTGACAGGTGGTCGGCTGCGGTCTCCTATTCGAAATACTGGCTTTCCTTACCAAGAGTTTCGGGTCCAAAGATGTGGAGCTCATTTTGGCCCTGTTGAAAATGATTGGGTTTCGCCTGCGGAAAGATGATCCCACTCAACTGAAAAATCTCATTTTGAGCATTCAACAGCGAGCCGCGACTCCGTCCGACCTTGCCGAGTTTGTACCTCCAAAATTGGAATGAAAAAAATGTCGTTTTCATAATTTCTAAATTATATTTTTTTTTAAATTTAGTTCCAGAGTCAAATTTATGCTCGAGATCCTCCTCGCCATTCGAAACAACAATGTGAGCAAGATTCCAAACTATGATCCCAGTTTCGGGGAACACCTGGTGAAGATGCTGAAGCAGCACTTGCGCCCCGGCAATTATGTGACCGAGCTGAAGGTCGGCATGCAGGACTTGCTGGATGGTATTGAGCTGGACTGTTGTCTAATAGGAATCTTTTTGTAGCATTTTAAAGTGGGAAATTTAAAATTTTATGGATTCACAATTTTTTTCTCTGTTCATAGCGGATACGAAGGGACGCTGGTGGATCGTGGGTTCGGCTTGGAACAACGACCCGTCTCTTGATGGCGGGGATGCGAGCGGGAAGTCTAAATTAGGTTCAGATTCCGCGGTGCTTGTTGCGCGGGAGACTCCGCTGAACGTGAAACTGTTGAAAAAAGCCAAAAAGTTTGGGATGAACACGGACATTCGCCGCCATGTCTTCTGCGTCCTTATGAGTGCCGAGGTGATTAAATTCAATTGAATTTTGAATTGTTTAATTTTTATTTAAACATTTTATTTTTTATTATTATTATGTTTTATTCCAATTGCTTGATTTTATTTAAATATTTATTTTTTATCATTATTATTTTTTAATTGAATTGTTTAATTTTTATTTAAACATTTTATAATTATTTTTGTATCTAATTTTTGACACAATTTTACTTTTTCAAATTTTCAGGACTACTTGGACGCCTTTGAAAAGCTGATGCGTCTCGGCTTGAAAAATGGGCAGGAGCGGGAGTTGGTCCATGTGGCGCTCTACTGTGGGCTGCAGGAGCGCAAGTACAATCCCTACTACGCGCTCGTCCTCTCCAAACTCTGCTCTACGGATCGAAAATACATGGTAAATAAATGTAAAATTCAAATCATTTCCACTTTCACCATAATTATAATATTTTTTTTTCAAATTTCCCAGCTCACACTACAGTACAGCCTGTGGGACCGACTGAAGGATCTCGACAGCTTGAAAGCGAGTCCTGAAATGGAAAATTTGAGTCAGCTCCTAGCGGCGCTCATCACCGGAAAGAGTCTCTCCATCGCCGTGCTCAAAGTCGTCCAGTTTGGCGAGATGGACGAGCGGAAGTTGTCATTTTTGAAATCCACCCTTCGCGCCGTTCTCCTCAGCGGCGGGAAGGAGGAAGTGGGGGAGATTTTTTCAAAAATCGCCCTTTCCGAAAAACTTCGCTTGTTCCGCGAGAGTCTCCGGCTCTTCATGGCGCACTTCCTCCTCGCCAATCCGGAGGCGGGGTCCCCTGGGACGACGGAGTCTGAGCGCGACCGGCGGACGCTGGAGGAGCGCGTCAAAGTGGCTGAAAAGTCCATGCAGTTTGGGCGCGTTCAATTTTAACCTTGTGTTTTTTGCAAAAAATGGTTCATATTTGAATGCTAAAAAATGTTATTTGTTTTGAAATAATAAAAATTGTTTGAACAGTTTTTTTAAAGTCCAATTTATTTATTGGCATTAATGGGGTAATTAATGGGATTTAACGGAGCTTGGCAGAGTTGCTCATGAAAAATTGCCCAAGATTTTAAGAATTTGAATGACATGGCTGTGACATTTTTTAATAATTTTTTCGGATGAAATAAATTCTAGTATCCTGAGCCACTGAAGGTGGAAATGGTGAAGTTTGCGGGATTTCTGGGCCAGCGGAGGACTTCGCGATTATTTGTCATCTCCCAGAAACGGATATTCGAGTGGGGAAGTCAGAAGCTCGGCGGGATTCTGGACTTGGTGCCCTCAGCAGCAGCAGCAGTAGCAGCAACAACAACAACAACATCAAGTCAAGAGTCAACAGAGACTTTGGCCTCGGGATCATTTGTGCCGTCGCAAGTTATGCCGGTTGCTCATCAACAAAGTTTGCGGGCAGGTCCAGAAGGGACTTTGGGGAATAATGATAATAATTGCGGTAGAGGAGGTGGAGCGGATCTGGTAGGGGGACGTAGGGCAATTTCCGTGAAGAGTTCGAGGCAGATTCGGGACATTGCCGTGGAAAGGGAGGTATTTGATTGGTTCCAAAGGACCCTGGCGGATGGTTCAAAATCCACCCCAACGAGCAGCGAGATTCGGAGTAAGGCCCTGGAAATGTACAGGCAAGTGGAATGATTTTACTTTCTTTTTATTTAATTCTTTTTATTAATTTCAATTTTCATTACTTTTTTAATTTTGATTTTAGTTTTCATCATTTGTAATTTTAATTTTAATCTTTATTTTATTTGATTTTTAATTTCAATTTTCAAATTTTTTAGTTCTACTTTTAAGGTTTCTTTATTTGTTTTTTTTAATTCGAATTTTAATCGTTATTTTATTTATTATTTAATTACAATTTTTAACTTTTTTAGTTTTACTTTTAAGGCTTATTTTATTTGTTTTTTTTAAATTGGAATTTTAATCTTTATTTATTTGTTTTTTCAATTTGAATTTTAATCTAATTTTGCTAATTTTTTCAAATTCAATTTCAATTTTTGATTTATTAATTTTTTAATTTCAGTTTTAATTTAATTTTATTTGTTTTTTTAATTTCCATTTCAATTTAAATTTTTGATTTATTCAGTTTTTCAATTTAAATTTTAATTTAATTTCATTTGTTTTTTTAATTTCAATTTCAATTTAATTTTATTTGTTTTTTTAATTTC
>WJFA01003846.1:0-11863 GCA_009870155.1 Pseudobourletiella spinata | reverse complement strand
GTGCAAAATTCGCTACAAAGCTACAGAAATCATCGAAAACATGATTTTAAAAATTGCATGGTGTACAGCTGCCATAATTATCCATTCCAGTTGTTTAGTTCCAAAGCCGCTGCTTTTATGTGCGCTAGCTCCCTTAGTCTTCAGAGGCTTTCCTGTGTCAGTAGAACCATTTCCCGTTTGCACGTGCGCGTGAAAAGTCATTTTCTTATGAGAATTTATTCCAGGGTTGATTGCCTAGATACTGCATACTGAGCCAGTTGAATGATTAGTACAAGTAATTAACGCATGTAATTCACTTGCATGTAGTCGCATAGGAAGAAATCTCTATTAGTGTTAATCCAACACAAGTCATCTCGTATTCAGATTGCAACCCGTGGAACAGACCTGTTTTTACGTATGCATTTTTCCCAGAAAACTCACAATCAGGTGCCGGTGGAGCAAAACTATACGATCACCACTCACTCTGAACCATATTCCCAAGTGATTTTTCGCCCTAGTAATGACGTCGGTGGACAATCTCATATACCTAACTATGCCAAATCAATTGCTCCCATTGGGGAAGTCCAAGTATACTGATGAAAATGAGAAAATTGATTGTTGTAAACTATTGCGTCAATGTCAATAATGGACTAAGTGTTCTTGGCATAATTTTTGGACCGCGATAGGTATCGCAATAAAATTACGAATAGTATATAGAGCTCATGATTGCCCTAATAATTAGTGGTGAATGAGATGACAACTGATTTCCGCCTTAGCCAACTGGAAAAATATATAACTATTTCATTAATTTTAAAACTGGATTCTATATCTTTGAATCATTATTAATGGTTGCTCAATGGAATGTGGAATGAGAAACATTTGGCCTTTTGATCACCTCTGCTCGTGTATTATAGCCGGTAAAGCACAGCCCCTGCAAAGAGAATTCAAGCATCGATACTATCATAGCAATTTGCAATAACGCACACTTGAAAGCAGTGTAAATAACTTCACACTTGCATTCTCAGTATGACTTCATGAAAAGGCGAAATGACCACCAGTGACGATAAAGGTAATAAAACATTTTCCCGCTTGGAGCAGGATCCTTTTAACTTGCGGGCCATTGGTTCAGCCCCATTTGGTTCAATGCGTTCAGACGTAGAAACTGCATGCAGAGAGGCGAAGGAGCTATACACGGAGGGTGAAATGATGGAAATGTGCTGATAGATTTCCATGAATTATGACACGTGCTAGGAAACATGAAGGGGGAAATGTTACCTGGTGCATGATGATAATCTGGCCTACCTTGCCTCAGGCCATTTCACTAAAAGTAAGTGAGTGAAATGATGCTCAACATTGGCTCGTCTGGGCCGCCCTGCTGGACTGACTGAAAGTGTGTTTGTATGTGTGTATTTACATGTGTATGTTTAACTGTGTGCCTCAATGTAAGTACAGGTATGCATGTGTATTTTTGTTTACCAGTGTGCTTAAATCTGTTTTGTGCAGGTATGTATGTGTGTGTGTGTGTGTGATTCCCCGTGTGCTTAAATGTAGATATGTGTGTGGGATAATCTGGTACCATACCGTTTATGATGGACATTTGAGACAAAAGACAGGACAAATGCGTGAACTCTTGACAGGCCCTTTGACTCCTTTGCATAATTCTTGCTTAAAAAGTACAGATACTCTTGTCATCATTACAGTAATCGAAATTTCATGCTGTCAGAATCACACTTAATTCACACTTATTTTTGGCCCCAACAATTATTCAAAGTCCCCATAGTCACCCGTCGGTAAAGTGGGTTACCATTTGGCTTATGGAAATTTGTACACAAATTTACATCAACTTACATAAAAATACCTGCTTACAATCCTCGTTCATACACATTTGAATAACATTCCGTTCTTAAAATTAGAATTTATATGCTTATAGGCATTTTTTTGGATTTTTGGGATTGTGATTCATGCATATAGAAAAGTATAAAAAGTCGGATTTGAAAGATGTGAAAGTAAAAGTTTACACCATCCGTTCAATATAAGTGGAATGGGAGGTAAAAGTGGATGAAGCCCGTCAGGCGAGTGCAGTGCAGTGGGCGCGATGCTATATTACAAAATGAGAAAATAAGACCACAATCCCAAAAAGACATGGCGCCAGTGTGAACCCACTCGGAGTTGGAACCAGATAATTTTTTTGAATTAATTACCACCAGCGTGCGCTATTGGATGGCACAGGGCTTGAATGAGATGCACCCTGTCCTGTATATAGATACGCCGAGCCGCCGCCGCCGCCGCCGCTGACAGCCAAGTTGGTTCGAAATCATATTTTCCTTCTCATGAATAATCCGCGCACCACAATAATAATTGTTGCACACTACAAACTCCTGCCTTTACGATCGTGGGCACGGTCAACTTGTACTAATCTCGTCATAATTGCATTCATTAGTGACTTGCATTGAGCAAAGGGCATCAATTAGGCCACCTCTTGCACTATCCGCAAGCGCCCAGGCTCACGAAAGCACACACATGCGCACATATTTAGCTCTTTTGGAAATAGCCTTATTAGCAGTGCAGACAGAGGGGTAAGTACTGATTGCTTCGCATATATGTATGTATATATTAATAGTTACACACACAGTGTGGATCGTCCCGCCCACAGTTTTAACCAATAATACTAATTGTAACTGTGAACAAACTGCAAGTACTAACCTTCCATAATTTACGACAGCCTTTGACAGATACGAGGAAACTATTTTCGATGACAGTGCGGGCCACTGTTTCTCCTTTGTTTCCGGCGAGATGCTGTATGTGTGAGTGCGTCTGCAGCGTAATTTTTCAAAGCACGCAGTTATCTCAATGCTGAAAAGGGGAGATAATTGGGAGCAAATGCCTTTGAGTGACCGTTTAGAAACTCTCTTGTATTATTAAAAAACCGGCTTGCTTATCATAAAAGTCATGCATCAAAAGGGCAGGCACATGTGCACTGCTACACAGTCAAATGGACGCACAACTGATCCATTTCCCCTTGGATATGAAGTAATCCCGGCGTATATATGCTATGGGGTTGAAATGAGTGGTAGTAGGAGGGAGATCATTATTATATGATCGCCGTCGGACACTGGCCCACTAATATATATTTCCTCCCGTCGTCTACCTTTGTCAAATTAATTAATCCAGGCTGGGCAAATTATAATAATTCATGATGTATTGGCAGGTAAGGGTAGTCGTTCTTCATGATGATCCCAAACGAGGACGCATTAGTCCAATACGTATGGCAATGGTTTTCACCATCTCAAGGCGCCAAACAATCACCATTGGTTTCCACTGCCGAGTCAGCAGTCAGAAATCCTTAACTCCTGGCAATTTTTTAGCACTTCATCCCTAACTGAACCACTGCGTTATGCGTGAGAGCCCACGACTCCTGTGACAGCGGAGCTGGCAGCGAAAACCGCAGCCGGAACCGTTGATTCTATACAAAAATAATTTGTTTCACACGGTGAAAGTTCAATATTTTTCGTGGTCTACCATATGAGAAACTGGCAAAAAAATCAAGATGGATCCACGCAATGGCACATGCAACCAACTTGGAATTAATCCGATCATTTCAAAATAGAGCAATATAACTTCCATACTGGACGTACTTGTGAAGGCTACGCCACTCTTCAATCAAAAAGTTGAAGTTGAATTCAATGTCACATTGCACACTGAATGATGCAATTACTGGTGCACCAAAGAGTTTCCATCAATTCAGGAGCCGCAATGGAAAATACTTGAAATTCAAGGGACGTGTGTACAGGCTTATTGTGTACAAACTGGCGAGAAAAAAAAAGAATTCGACTCGCTGCATATATGTATATGGTTGTCCTCCAACCGGTTGTTGTGCTCCGTATATTTCAACGGCATCAGATTGGAATTATTGGTTGTTGGTGGCATATAATGGAGCAAGAAGAATCAAAAAATAATGATAAAGGTCAAGTGGTAACATATGAGGCCTTTTTTGGCCTGTTACAATTACATAATAATAGGTACACAGTAGTTGTTTTATTACTGTAACAATAGACATTTGCATTACAAGTTCCCGTCCAAGCTTATCTCTCTCCTCCTTTATGGTCATCCGCGTATGTAGTGTTGTCATCAAAATCAGTACACCGCACAGCACACACTGGATATCACACACAATAATATGTATCGCTACAGGGAGATTATGCAGCATATACGAAAATAAACAGCGAAAGAAGGGTTGCGTGATGTGTATAATATAGATATACGTATGTATGTATATATGTATAATCATATCATGAGATTTTTATATATTATATCCATATTCCATCCAGTATTTTCTGACTTGGATTTATGTAGGTGCAATATTAAACTCACAGGATGTTCCCCCTAAACTTCTACGATATACAGCCAACCCTGTTTACCATCCAGAGCCGGAGTAGCTGTGCGTAACCTTGGAGGCACCATCACCATAAGAGTACTCAAAGGTCAAGGGGTTCTTGTTCCCTGAGGCGGCTGGGACGGCTAGAGCATTGCCCGAAATGCGGAGTCCATTCCCAGCACTCACCACCTGCTTCTGGAGGACTGGGGCAGCTTGAACAACTTGTTGGCGGATTACTGGCGCTGGGGCGGCAGCCAACTGAACCGTGGGCTGCTGGGCAACGTAACTGACTTGAGCTTGGGCCAACTGAGACAATTGGATCTGTGGTTGAGCGAGCTGGACTTGCTTCACAACTGGGGCTGGGGCATACTGGACATGCTGTGGGGCATAGCTGAGCTGTGGGACGGCAGCGAGGGCAGCGGGACTGAAGCCGAACTGTGGGGCTCCGTAGGCGATCTGTGGGATGGGAGCTGGAGCAGCAGCGACCTTCACAGCGGCTGGGGCGGCGAGGGTCAACTGTGCGGGCTGGACGGTGTGGATAGCCTTAGCCACGGGCTGGGGAGCAATCACCTGCTGTCTCACAAATTGTTGGATTACCGGCTGAGCAACCTGGTATGAAAGTTGAGGTTGAACAGCAAAAGGCTGA
Organism: Pseudobourletiella spinata; assembly: GCA_009870155.1. Classification (NCBI taxonomy): domain Eukaryota; kingdom Metazoa; phylum Arthropoda; class Collembola; order Symphypleona; family Bourletiellidae; genus Pseudobourletiella; species Pseudobourletiella spinata. The sequence continues at coordinate 6,863 of WJFA01003846.1, read as the reverse complement.
GCTACCTGGACTCTCTGTGGGGCAACGGCGACGGCCTGGGCAACCGCGAAGCGCTGAGGCTGGGCATAAGCCACCTTTTGAACCAATTGCGGCTGAGCATAGGTCACTTGCTGGGCAATCGGCTGAGCATATGCGACTTTCTGGACAACGGGTTGAGCATAGGCCACTTGATGAGGGATCTGCTGGGCGTAGGTCACCTGTTGGACGGCAGGCTGGGCAACCTTGACAACGGGGGCAGCAGCGACCTTGGCCACAGCTGGAGGGTGAGAGTAGGTACGAGTAGCATGGTAGGTGAACCCTGGACCACCATAGCTCAGTCCGTAGTGATCAGCGGATGAGATTCCATAAGAATAACCACCACCGATGGGAACGACCTTCTTAGCAGCGACAACTGGGGCAGCAGCAACGGCAACGGGGGCTGCGGCCACAGCGCGAGCTGGAGCATAAACTGGAGCGGCTTGCGCATAGACTGGACCCTGAGCATAGACTGGAGCCTGAGCATAGACTGGGGCCTTAGCATAGACGGGAGCCTGAGCATAGACTGGGGCCTTGGCATAGACGGGAGCCTGAGCATAGACTGGGGCTTGAGCCACAACAGGAGCTGGACCATAGACTGGAGCTGGAACACGAACTTGAGGGGCAGCAGCCACAGCAACTCGGGCTGGTGGAAGGTAACCTCCGGCTGGAAGCACAGCGGCAGCAGGCTGAGCAATAACACGGGCTGGGGTCGCCACGGCAACTGGAGCCTGAGCCAAAACCTTGGGAGCGTAAATCGGTTGCTGAGCCACAACTTGACGAACAGGCTGGGCCACGGCGATGGCAGGGGCAGCAACGGCGACGGGGGCGGGAGCAGCAAGGACCTTCGTGGCCGCCACAACCTTCTTCACGGGAGCAACCGGGTGACCGTAAGAGTAGGAGATGACGGGCTTGAAACCCTCCTCATCTGCCGTGTACGTAACCGTACGGAGTGCTCCATTGGGCTCGAGCACACTGGAGTATAAACAAAGAAAACAATAAATTAGGGGAGGTCGCTCATATCATCATCACATAGGTTAAAAGCACAAGTCATCACTTCCATTTTCATAAGGAGCAAGTCATGTCTTCATCCTCCAATTTCTCCGTGTGTTAGCACACCATAAAAATCTACATTTTCGAACACACACACACACACGTCCTTCCAACATTACAATACAACCAACTTGAACAAGCACAGTCAGTGGGACTGCATGGTCACGTCAGGGAAATTTCCGGCAAAGGACTTCCAGAGCGTAAACTCCAGGCTTCCCAGCTGCTCACATGGCATCATGATATGGAGTCTCTACCACAGTCTGTATCTCTGTAACCCTGGAGGCCTCAAGTTGGTACAACAACAATCGTCGTCGCCGTCGTCGTAACACTCTCACCATTTATGCGCGTGGTAGGTAATGTGTACTAAGTGATGAAAGATGATGATGATGTCAGATTTTGTCTACACACTTAAAAGGATATCCCATGCTGCTCACCATAACAATATGAAGAACGTTTTAATTAAAGCGAAAGGAGGGTCTGAGCTCGTCTCGCATTGTTTCCGTTTACGGCCACCACTTTACCGCAGCCAACTGTGAAGATGCTGATGTGTGTGTGTGTGTGTGTGAGTTGACGACGACAACGACGGGAAGACCAGGGCGGTTTTCAAGGCTACAACACGGCACTTATTACGGAGGCCTTATCATGCCATCTTCAACTTGGTTTCAAAACAAGCATTCTGTTTATGTATATTTTTTTTTGTGCGAAAACTTCCTGAAAATCTTGAAGAAAATCTCCCGGCCAGTTTCCTACATGCCGTATCATGATACTATGAGCATCACAGTAGCATCTCGTATCTTCCCGCTGTATCTCTTTCCCACCCATGTAATTGACCATCTGATAGGATAGAGAGCCAGTTTCCCCCACCTGCACATTCGCCCATCGAGAGGTGATAAATCATTGAGCATTTCCGCCAATGGAGGGAGCAAAACGGTAAGGGCACATGCAAATCTCCACCTGATGCGTAATCATTGTTATTTGTCCGCCGGAGAAACGGACCCGGAGGGCCTCATGCATTTTAATTAAAATCTCTCACACTCCCAGTGTCCACTCACAGTCATTGAGGAGAGCTCCTCAACGGCGTCACCATTGCGGAAGATCATGTCCCGTGTATAGAAAGTCCGCCCGCTGTTCACGCAGTCATTCTCTAATTATTTATAGTGTTATGGACTGCTCTGCCCAGAGATTACTAATTAAAGCCATTTGGGTCAGTTAACTAATCCGTTTCCGCGTCTTTAACATGTGAGCAAGAGCGGATTGGACAGCTGATTATATTCCCAAGTCTCCTATGCTCAGGCTCTCATCACATCCATCCATCCACCTGCTGCTGCCGGCACAATACATATAAAGGTCCCTTCCCAAATGATTTTCCCTCCTTTTTAAGAGCTTAATCAAAGACATTGCAATCTCTGAATCATTTTTCAATACCGGTCATTAGTCTCGTTGTAATCAGCGGTGGATAACATGTGTTTTCTTATGTAAATGATGATAGTATGGTGGTGATGACGAGTGAGATGGTCAGACTGCGAGGCTTGCCGCATGTAACGGAGCACCCATACAGCAGTAAGTTCAACGTGCGTTCGTTGTGTGAACGAACCGGTTTTACTCGCATGTAACATGCTCGCTCCGCCTTGGCTCCTGCCATGCCAAAATGTAATAATTATCCCTGCCTACTCACGCCAGTTTGCTCCAGTTTTAATCCCTTTGAAATAAGTTGGAGAGTTATGAGTTGATTTGGATTATTATCATTTGTAATTCTAATTGCTGACATGGTGAAAATTTGATCTTTTTCTATCCCTCTGACTCCCACAATTTCACAATGAATCTCAAATGGAGTTCACTCACAGTAAAGTGAAAATTATGGACCCGTTTTGCCTTCTTTTCACTTTCTATTAAAAATTCTTTTTTCCCCAAAAAAGACCTGATTGGTATTTTAAAATTTGATGGGAACTCGGATGAGTGAAAAGGGAGATAATTTGATGCAATGATTACCTGTAGAATCCTTGAGCATTTTCCAATACCCGGGTCTCAGCCTTCTCCTGGAAGTTAGCCTCAGCTGGGTCATCAATCCTCACATGGTACCGGTAGTTGGGCTTCGCACTGAGTGCAACTTGGCTTACAATAAGCAGAACGAGCACGGGGATTCTCATGATGACGATGTTGTTGATGATGATGATGATGAACAATTAAATTTCAATCACTCTTGACTTGAAAAGCTCTAAAAGAATTTTTCAAAAGTTACACTGAGAGTCCACACTACTGTTGACTATTATGACTGTGCTGAGATGATTGGAACAGTTTCACTGAATAGCTGAGCCCCAGGAGACTATATAATGGAATGACGACAACGACCGGACGAAGCGTACAGGACGAGCTGCAGATCGTCCGAAGTCCAGTAAAATTTTGACACAAATCTTTTGACCACTCCACGTATTTATACGTACTCAACTATTTTCCATCGAAGGAGCAATTTCTTGGCTCATCGAACCTCTGTGCATGTGTATAATGGATCTAATGGGAAATAACATTAAAAATATACTCTCTCACTCCTCCTATAACCAAGGGGCATTCTGCATGTTAGACATATATATATATACATATATATATATACTATACAGTCGTACGGGTCCTTCTGAACCGTAAGTTATGTCTGGGTGGAGCCCCCTTGAGGTACATATATGCACACTACCCACCTTGTTCGCGCGCTCTCCATACACACACATTTTATTCTTCCCTCTCTTCTGCTGCAATGAGTTCTCCACCGTCCCTCGCTATATGCATTTTCCACTGTGGGGCAAGTGAATAATGGGTCCTTCAATCATTTTATAATAGTTTTGTTATCATTTTTCTTTTAACTCTCCAACGAGCAAGTTGCTCTTGTTTTCAATTTCTGCTCGCTGCCTCGCACCTCGCACATTGTTTGGGCACCAAGCAGCAGCAGCATAATATACTGGCCATGCCGGTGCAGATGGTATGAAAACTGGCTGACTGCAATCATGGTCATCAGTATGACTGCATTATTACGAGCAGTGAGCAGTGAGATTACAGGAATGGTGGTGATACCGTGATACAGTTATGCCATACCACAGCCCCATACACGTATCTATCTGTATCATAACAAGAAAAACAACAACAACAACAACAACAGCATCATAGGTTTTCCTCTGTAGGGCAGAATGTAAATGTGGTCCTACATGAGAATTTGATGATGACGAGTGTAACCTCGGTGGTGGGTTTTGATGATAATAATGCAATAATAATGCAGACGTCATTTGAAAATGGATCACTCTCGCGTGCTGGCACGTGGGGCATCCAGGAATGGGACAGGCGGCGCGGAAATTCCTTACAAAATTAATCCACCATAATCCCCAAATATTTCATTATTATCCCATTGTTGATTCCAATTTTCACCATTTTGAAGACAAAATTACCCTCAGTCAGTCGGCCACCCCGCGTGAGGTGAGGATGATGGAAAGAGCGTGTGTACAATATTTTAGGGGAAAGTTTTAAGCAAGGCCCTCCGCGCCGCCGCTGTCAATGCTCGGCGCAAAGACAGATTTATGTGACAGAGTCCGGGCGTGTGAATTAAATTTAATTGTTTTAACTCCGTCCCGTCTTAATTCGTCCATGAAATGCATTTCGGTCATGTCAAAATGTCCGTCGTGGAGCCGTCATAGATGGGGTGCTGTAGCAAGAGGTGTTCCTGGGCTGAGCAACGGGTATATGTTCTGACTCTGCAAATACATGGTGATAAATTGGTCATAAATTATGCAGCGCATGTTCAGCAAGATGGTTAGAGTGGATGAGGGGAGAGAGATAGAGAGAATGACTGGGGAACAATGGCGCCGAGCGCACAGTAGCCGCCGCGGCTTACGGCCATTATTATTGGGCTCCTTTGTACCCTCCTGCCGCATAATCCGGAATGATGGTAAAGCCGTGTACGAAATCTGCGACGCTTATTATTGCATCTAATGCGCAATCCTAATTGCAGTCCGACAAGCCGGGTGAACGTTAATGCTGTTCTGTTTGTATCCTAGTGGGTCAGTATAATTATTGGCAACAGTAACCGCTGTAACAACAACAACAACAATAACAACAAGATCGACGTAATTTTTATCTCGAACCACTTGATTGAGCGATATATATATATATTGTCGTACCATTCCAGAAGGGATTTTTTCCACAGTTGCTCTAATTTTCGAGGATTTCAACTTTTTCCTATTTACGTGTGAAAACGTTTTGCTCCTTTTCACAACAAGTTACACTTTGGAAGAAAATCATCATGGGATAATAACTCCTAGCGGCACTGTGATGCGTCACTGAGAGTGGGCTAATTAAACGTGAATACATTATACTGTGGGTTGCCTAACCCCCAGCTGGGGGTCTAATAACTGTAATATTCATGGAATTTCCACCGCCACTCTGATTAGAGGTCCAAATGAGTCAAAAATTTAATCATAATTGCTGATTTCCTCACAGACGGATGGATCATTCCGTCCGCGTCCATCCATCCATTCATCCATCCATACCGTAATAGTGTGGGGAACACTGACCGTGACAGTGAGATTTATTATACTTTGACGCAAATGGGCCGGTGTGGTCGGCATGACTTTGAATTTTTTCCCGACATAAGCCGCAGAGGCACATGTTATTCTAGAAGTCACATTTGAAGACACTGTACATACAGAGCACAGGGGCCTTGTTTATCTTGAGGATATTCCAGTCCACTTTGGTGTGAATAATTTTTATCGGCATTTCCGCAAGGTAGTTTACATCCTCATGCAAATATCTTCCAGCCCCTTCCTCCACTCTCACGACTGCGGCTACCGCTGTTGCATGTCATGTCTTCACGTCACTGGAATCCTGAGAGAGTCACCCAGACGACCTTACTGTTAATAACAACGGATTCTCATTACACCAGATTTTATTCAGGCAAGTTTCTCAATCCACGTTGTGAAAAATGATCTACATCTACAGTTTTACATCGACACGTGAATCCGGTTCACTTACATTTTTTTTCCTCCCCGTCCAGTGCAATGATACACACACATAAAAATGGCGTGGCAAACTGGCTGTACGGGATATGTTGTTGTTATTGGATGGACAGGTGGAAAAATCGTGTCATTCCAGTCGTATGGGCGTCGGCTCCGAGTTGAAAGCAGTTGTTTCAGCATGCATTTTGTCCTCCAGTTGTTGCTGAATTTGCAAATCCGACACCCAAAGTGTTCTACTAGGAGCGGGCTATGGGATGACATGAGAAAGGAAATGTGGCTGAAAAGGTTGGATGGGACACACCTTGGAAGTGTGCGACTTATATGGGCTCATGTCATAAAGACACACACACACACACGCACTGCACCCACTACTGCCAAGCTATGATCTGGGGGTGGTGGTGGTGGTGAGATGCGGAAATTTGCGCGCCTGATTCGAGGAACATGATCTCATTCAGATGAAAATAAGAGTGCGTGAAATACGTAGATGTAGATAGTAAACCACTGCAAAACATGGGTGGGTTCGCACGCACTAACCCCACAGTGTACGCTTCCACTTCGAACACATGCACTCACGCATAAACCTAATGATGGCCAGTGCAAGTGTCAGGTCACACGGACTAGCTGCCACCACGTTTGATTGTAACAATTGCGCCTTTGGAATGCAAGATGTCAGAAAGGTACACAGATCAGTAGGAATGTCACGAATCCCAATTCAATTTTTTTTTCAAAATAAAAGGGCACCAGCACCTTTGAAATGAATGACTGGCACATTGGCGTTGTAGGCGATATGATATAACGAGTGAA
>WJFA01003845.1:0-11864 GCA_009870155.1 Pseudobourletiella spinata | reverse complement strand
AGTTTCGCTAAATCTGTTTTAATTGTGTTGAGTGGCGTGAGCTTTCCGAATTTTTGTGCTGTATTTTGCCGCTGAATTTAGCTAATTTGTTTGAATTTTGCTGAATTTGATACGCAATATAATTCTATTTAACAATTCAGCAGTAGAATACATTCGTCTCCCTCCACCACTAACGACGAATACTGAAGGGCTGGTTACCCGATATTAGAAATCCATGTGCACCATACCATCGTTTCCAGCAGCTAGGGACGTATAATAGACTTACGTGCGCATGACCAGATTTATCACTGAAAAAAATTGAAATTAGTTCGAAAATCCAAAACGAACATTTTCTTATGGCATTTAGCATAGAAATTATTTGTCTCCCAATGACAATGGCAAGCCCGGCTGAGTGATTTCGCCAATTTCAGAACTGGGTCTGTCATACTGGTAGAAATGTGCGTGTTAACTGTGGTAAGATGGTTGGAATGGAGACGTCACACACTAACTGCATAATATATTTGGAAATAATTTTAATAAAAATTCAGGAACACTTGAGACAAAAGTTGACAGTTTTGAACGTTTCAATATTTATTCCAGTTTTCCGCAGCATTTTATTCACAATCGTTATAAAACTCATAAAGCTGTCCAACGATTCCAAACATTACTCCGTCATAAGATTCCGTTTGATAGCGCCACGAGTCTCCAAGTGGTACGGTGGCCGGAAAACTCCATCGTCATCGGCAACTTTGGGATCCACTTGGTTGTAAGCCCAAATCAGAATTTGAGTTTCGTTCTACAGAAAACCATCGGAAACATCAAAATTTTTGTGTCAAATGAAAAATCATGCCAATAATTCCGCAAAATATTCAAATACCTTGACCACGATTTCATTCCTCCAAGAAAAAAATAACATGGCTTACCTTGATTTCCATATCCTGTTCTGTATCCAGAGTGTTCCACTTGCGTCGGAATTCAATTGTCGTTCCGGATTCTGTTTCCTCCCCACCGATGAGTTCAACGTCGGAGACTTTGTCCTCCCGAGGTTTCGTGTTTCCAACTCCGTGAGTGTCCTGGGCGAATTTTCCGTGTGATCAGTTTTTTTAAACCAAGTTATGGGATACCTGAGTTGTAAATTTTTATTAACTTCGAAATTGAACGTGATTACCTTGATGTGGGCCTTTCCGTCAGAATCCACCCAGCCCATTATCATATCTGCTCCAGTCATGCTCCCGTCCGGTGAAATGCCTACAGAGACGTAGCCCTTGGCGGGAGCGCTCATTTTAATGGTAATCCATTCTGGATCCTGATGAGACCAGTTGAGCCGGAATCCACTAGGAATTGAAACACTGCTCGTCAATTCCTTTGAACTTTCTTCGCCTCCCACAACGGCTACTGCTAGTAGAGCCAGAGCGAAAATCTTGAGTCCGTGGGTTGCCATGGCTTAGGTACGACTGATGCTGATGAGGACTGATCTCTCCAAGAAATTGCCTTCTTGCCTCCTTATAGGTAACACCTTCCTCGTTGTCCCGGTCAGTGTGAATCTCATGACGGTGAACTTGAGAGACGGGGTAAAGAAATAACCTCATACCGTGGTCCCTCAAGACAACTTCCTTGTGTTGGACGTGTGAAGCTATATGAACACTAAAGCCTGCTTATCGCTGTACGTGTTTTGTTAAATACACATTAAAATAGTACGTGCTCCATTATTGTAGCTCACTCTCTTGGAAAGATGGGAAACAAACCCCCCTGAATTGGCAATCAAATGAAATCCTTCCAAGTTTGAGGTAAATTGTGGAAGTAAATCCCATGTGATTAGTTTTTTCCCGCTTCCATATCTTTTCCATCTTCCTCTCGCCTCTCGCCGCAATAATGAAGTCTATTTTGGGAAATACGCACACCAAATTTCACGGGAAATGGATGGAACAAATGTGTGGGAATTCTGCTCAGAAAGTATATGTGGGATATTATTTACGACGATTAAATTGCTCACAGCGACCTTCATTACCATCTTAATAGGTTATGTGAATTGCGAATATAAACGTTACGTAGTTGGAACCCTCGGACTTAATTTAAAAGTAGCGCCAGTTTATATACGTACGGCTTTTTTGTTCTTATTACGTCAGAACCGTGTTATTGCCCGCCGTGTTTCTCTTCGACTCTCCGCAATATCCTCGGAACGGATCTTTGAATTTTTCAACCATTGCAATGATTGGAAAATTTGCTCTTCACCAGTGGGTAGTGACTGCATTGGGGCTGTCCTATGCTGTAATCCTGTTAATGACATTATCGGGGGCCAATCTCGGGGTAGGTGGAACTCTCAAAGAATATTTAATGTCGTCATATTATCATTATTGAGAATGAATGGGTGGGTTCTAAATTTCGGAAATCCTTGTGTCGTTCATGGAGCCTCAAGACACGAGGTTTTTGAATTTGGACAAGAACGGTCAGGTTCGTCGTGATCATCGGATGACCTTCGGTCTAATAATGGTTTGACCACTTTAGGACGCGGAGCATTGTGTATAGAAACTTGTCAACACGGTTCCTTGAGGGTCATCGATGACCTTCCATTATCAAGACGCTACTTTCCTAAATTCTGCTGGTAACTTGCTTGAAACTCCTTCGCATTTAATAATGGCACAATGACGGCTGATGTTGACGACTGACGACACGACCAAATGAACGGAGGTATGTCCCACGGCCATTCTAATCCCAATTATCATTCCTCGTTCGGCGAGACACGTGGGGGTTTTTATTCAATTTAATTGTGAACCGTAATGTGCTCGTGAGACGACAAGATGCGTACAACAAACGTGTGACACGTGACACGTGACAGCTGGGCATCTACTTCACTTCACTGTCAGGTTTTTACATTCATTTGGAGCTCCATCACCGGTTGATCTGCATTTGCATGTATGCAATCATTCCATCTTGACGACGGCAGACACCCTGACGGGTTCTCAGGAATCATTCTTGTACAGTTTTCATTTGAAAACGTCTGGAGTCTGTAGGATCTTAAAACTGCATCATATGAATCTAGAGGAAAAAATAGACAAACGTAAACAAATAGATACAAATGGGTGAACAAACAGGCAACTATAACCAATGTTATGTTCTCTTTTATAACATTTAAATTGAGAATACAATAAACTTCCCGGATGTGCGCACTTAGACGCTTCTTGGAGTGGCGGGGACAGAAGCAATATTATTAGTATTTGTTATTATTCGTACTGGTGCGAGAAAAGAAAAACCTCCCGAACCCCTAAAAAGAACACATGAAGATGCTCTCTTCTCACTGCCTTTATACAGGGTGTCCCAAAACGATATGTCACATTGATTTTCCCTCTGTTACCCGAACGCCTCAACCTAGAAAAATGATTGAAAAAATCTGATGCAGAAAGCTGAGACTTTGATTATTTCTTCTTTATGATGCTCTTCAAATCTAATGGCTAGCTCCTGAGTTACAGGACGTGGTAAAACCATATGCTAATTTAACATTCTCGTGAATGGGGCGACCTTTCCTGCATACAACTACACCAGATGGCGCAGAGACATGCGCAAGGGCGAATTCCACAGCCATTTTAGTGTCACTTCATTCCGTTTGCATCGTCTTTGGTGTTAACTCAAGTCTCACCCCAACGCCACCCAAAGCAATAATACACAGGAATTGGGACCTTTAACATGGGATTCCCCCATAAGAAAATGCATCCAAGGGGCCAAATTGGAGATTTTGGCAGCAGAGGGAAAATAAAAGTGGCATATCGTTTTGGGACACCCTGTAGTTACGCTTCCGCGGAAATCCATAATCTTTATAGAAATCCTTGAGCATCTGTTGAAGTCCAGCTAAAGAAGTTTTTTTCTGATGCATGATAGGATTCATCATCATCATATCATATGTCTATGCATGTGGCTATTAATATTCTCGTAAACTGCGGAGTGGGCAAAACAAGCGTCTTCTGTATCAATGAGACGTGCGAATACGGAAACAATAAGAAATTGGAGACAAAAAAGATCTCAAGGCTACTATTCCGTCTTTTCTTCACATTGAAAAAAAACATGACTGATATTTAATCTTACAGACTCATGGACTCACCGCAAGCCCCACTAATAATGATGTGCAACAAAGGTTAAGTTACAGGTGAACAACAGCTGTCTCCTCTCCAAACCAAAAATGTGCATAAGCGCCTTCCTTTGTCTTCACAGCACTTGCACTCGCTGCTTAAGTGGTAATCTGCCGCACTGGCTAATGATAACGCACATATACATTTATTGCAGCAGAAAAAGAATATCTTGTGCTGTTTACTTCGGGGCTAAAAGAGGCTCGTAGGTGCAGCAGTCACAGAAGAGAATGCAAATGCCAGAGAATAGTAATAAAGTATCTTCGAACGTCGTACTAACTCCACAATTAGTTAGTTAAACGGTTCCACTTTTTTTCAAAACATGATTTTATTTAAGTTTATTAAGTGTTCAAAGGCATACGTCACACGCCCTCTCTCTGCAAATTCGGAAGAGGCCGGAGCGGAATGACATCACATGCAGACGTCAATAGTTGAGAGACATGATCTCTTACGCAGCAACATCTCCTGATTTTTTCTTCTTGCTCTTCTTTGTTTTCTTGCGAGGGGTTTCCTCCTCATCATTTGCGGAAGACTGCTGGTCTACCATAGTAGCCACTGTGGCCGTCAAATCTTCCAAATCCGCTTGGCGCTTCCCATTGCTCTTCTGGAACTCTTCCCATTTCTTCGCATCTCGCTTGTAGGCATGCAAGGACATTTTTTCCGACAGGAATTTCCCAAACTGATCCGCATTTAATTTGGATATCCTCCCGACCAGGGCAGATGCAATTATCCCCTTCTGCTTCACAGAAGCCCATGACCAAATGGAATCCAAAACTCGAGAGCCAAATTTTGAGCACGCAAGGTCAACCAAGTCCTCCTAAAAATGAATTGGAGCCCAATAAACCTTCATTGCTAAATAGGCGTAGGCTATATATATTCTGGGACAACGGAACAAAAACAAGGAAAGTAGACTAGATTCTTCGTTCTCAAGCATTCTCACCTTAAGTTTTAGTAACAACTTTTCCTTATTCTTATCCCCTACAGTTCCACTTTTAAAATACGAGTCCATCACGTGACTGCCTTTGGGGTCAGTTGCCAGTTTGATAACTTGCCGGGAATCCAACGCTATTATACTCTTGACGATCTAATACAAGAAATACAACCAGGCTTAGAACAGCATAGCCAAAGTTAACACATAGTGTTCGCTACAAGCCTTGTTACCTTGGAAGGTTTATGAAAATCCAGCATGTGCTGAAGAACTAAACAGCCATTCAGATCCAACTGAAAAGTACTACCACTTCCGTCCGGTCGTGGTGGGAACTTCTTGTTAAATTTCGCCATGACCATGACAAAATCGTCTGAATCTTCTGCAGTCAGTACAGCTTTGACGCTTTTGAGGAACTCTGCTTGTCTGGTAGCGAGCCGTTTACATGTTTCCGCACAGGCAACGAAAATGTTGGTGTAGTCCAATTTAAGTAACTCCTCAAACTTAGGTACAACCCTGTCGAATATTTTCTCATACTAGAGAGAGCAAAATGAAGCTGCAAAGTAGTCACCTTTAAGGAAATTCCAATGCAAAGGTATTTCAAAAACAGGTAATACTTACAATTTCCTGTGACGGGCATGAGGTTATCAATTTCCGCACAGTGTGCTGAGCTTTTGTATGACAAGTCATTTCTTCCAGCCTCGAGTCAAAATACTTATTGAACATAAATTCATACAGTGAAGAGTTTGCAACTTGGATGCAGCTTTCTAATGTAAACAGGGTCGTTGTGTTATCCAGCTCGAATGTACCACCTATAGCTTTAAGCGTCTGAACGGCGGCTTCGTATGATAGATCTTCATCGACGACGCGAATGGTCTGTGTATAGACTTGAACTAAAGCGCTTGTGTTGACTTCAACCAATAAATCTTGAAGTGGAATACATACAATTCACAAAATTTGAACAGCTAATTCACACAAAGAATTATGTCAAGGAAAAGGGAAAAAAACAAGCCTCACCATTAAACTGGTGCCAATTCAAAAATCTGGAATGAAAGTCTTTTAAAATTTCAATATTCTCAGGTTTCAGCTTGATACTGAGCGACTCGTTTTTGGCAGACAGTAACTTGGAGGACTTTGGAACGTTTGAATTCTTGGCAGATTCCACCACAGTCCCGCTGAGACAATGAAAAACCTTTCTCATTACTGCATTGGCATATGTATCGAAGACAAACTCCGCGTAATTGTTCAGAACAAATTTACACGTGTTCCGAAACCATTCGGGGAGGCGATCTGACGTTAGCTCCAGCAATTTCTCCAGGACATGACTGGCAAATGGATCCGCACAAATCACCCGAAGTTGCGGAGTAAATGCCTCGCAGAATCTAATGAGGATTTCCTCATCCGCTGACGGCAGAATGTTTTCCAGCACTCTTGAAATCATTTGATTCTTTGACAAATTTACTTCATCTCCACCTGTCTGCTCTAGCGAGTTGCGAACAAAGGCAGCTGAAAATATGAAATTAAGGGATTGAATTACGAGAATATTTGTGCCGGCAGAACCGATACAAGTTATCAAGAAAGCGATAATTCCTTTTCCGTAACTCGTACATCAAATCATGCTCTCGGATCGACGGTGCTTAAAGAACGATTTTTACCTTTATCTTCTTCACTGTCAAATTCTTTCTTGTTATACAGTTCCAGAACTCGAAGAAAATAGTTGTATGTATCAGTGTCCACTTCATATCCATGCCCGAGTTTTCCCTGCGTCCCAAACTTTTTAGCTTTCTTCAAAAATCGGGAATTCTTTCCACTTTTCCGTTTTCTTTTACGGAGATTATCAGGATTTTCGCTCCCCACGTGCTTCACCATCGTGCTTGAATACTTTACAGAACCAGAACTCGGAAATTCATAGCATGTACACTTAAGCCATAAAGCCAAAACTGATCCCGCAGGCACACATGGACATGCCATCGACTCGCTCTTTTTTTGGCTTCCAAAAAGTCGTGTGCATCGACTTTGAATTTGGCGCACCAATGGGCATGACCGATGTAGCTCCATAAACCGCCACTTGAATCCGCCTCACCTTCGAGAACACTCTCATGGAATAGTGTGGTGTGTGCACGAGGGATCAGTTTCGCCGACGACGTGTGTCTAAACTTTTGAATTTATCCTGAAATTCGGTGTGAATTTTCGTCTTTCTAGTTTTTTCACGTTGTAAAAGTAAGAAATTACAGCGGAACTGCGGTCATGGCCTTACACGTACCTAAAGCTCCTGGTTTTGCCTCTATGTTAAAAGAGGGTACCCGGGTGAGTCATGCAAATCTGAATCCATACAGATATTCTTCCAAATTTTGCGCCGTACTGGACGTAGCTCTATTAGATTTAAACCAATTGAGATTTGCAGTTTAAAGTTGTAAGAATGATTTAGTTTTCAGTATTGGTCAATTGACAATGAGTTGTTTGAATTGTTTGCATTAGTGAATCAGTTGTGATTTGACAGAAATAATTTGGAAATTAGAAACATGTGAGCCTTATGACTAGTGACTAATTTAAATTTTTGTTTAACAGCACTTTGCGGGGTTGGAAGAAGCTGTCAACCGGAATATCAAGGCGTGCAAAGAGTTCGCTGACAGCCTTAGAACATGCTATGGGCCGAATGGTATGAATAAAATGATCATCAATCACATTGAGAAGCTGTTTGTCACCAATGATGCTGCCACCATTATCCAGGAGCTCGATGTGAGTCTAAATTTTCATGTAGTCTGGCAAAGTTTTTTTGTTGTATGTATTTATGGAGTTTTATTATTGTATATGCATTTTGTAGGTGGAACATCCGGCCGCCAAGATCATGGTTCTGGCATCTCAAATGCAGGAGCAGGAAATAGGGGACGGCACAAACTTTGTCATTCTTTTCTGTGGATCACTTCTTGAAGGGGCAGATGAACTATTGAAAATGGTAAAATGAAAAAGAGAATTAGAAAATAAGTACAGCTCAAAGGCAAACTTAAATTTTAAAAAATTTGTAATTTCAACAAATTTTTAGGGACTCGCCCCACCTGAGATAATATCTGGGTATGAGCTGGCTTTGGAAAAGGCGCTCGAACTCCTTCCCACTCTCGTAGTTGAGGAAATCAAGGACAATAGAAATGAGGAGCAAGTATTGAGAGCCGTCAGACCTGCCATTATGAGCAAACAACTGGGACACGAAGATATCGTGGCTAAACTTGTTACTCAAGCATGTAGTACGTTTTTACATGAGCATTAAAAGAGCCATCCTCAATCTAGCTTTCAGAAATTTTCAGTAAATAAATTATTAAAAATCGCTTGTTTCCAGTTTCTATCCTGCCTGAAGCAAAAACTGCGTTTAATGTGGACAATGTCAGGGTTTGTAAAATTTTGGTAAGTTAAACCTTGATATTCAGTGTTGTTACTACTTCCGCGCAGTCTAAAACTTTGAAGCCAATTATGATGGGTATTTTTAGGGTGGCGGCTTGCCCATGTCGCAAGTAGTTCCAGGTCTTGTTTTCAAGAGGAATGTGGAAAGTTCAGTTATCAAGAAGCAGAATGCGAAAGTAGCCGTCTTCACCTGTCCTCTTGATATTCAGCAAACTGAGACGAAAGGAACAGTTTTGATCAAAACAGCAAAGGAGCTCATGGACTTCAGTGCGGGGGAGGAAGCCTTGTTAGAAAATCAGATCAAGGCAGTGGCTGATTCTGGTGCAACGGTTGTGGTCTCAGGTGGAAAAATTGGAGACTTGGCCATGCATTTTATGAACAAATATAACCTCATGGCAGTACGTTTACTGAGCAAATTTGATCTCCGTCGTGTATGCAAAGCCACAAATGCCTCAGCTTACCCTAAAATCGAGCAGCCGAAGGCTGAAGATCTCGGATATGCTGATGAAGTTTATGTGGATGAAATTGGAGATACCTCAGTGATTGTTTTCCGTGTCGGTGACAAGGAGTCCAGAATAGCAACCATTGTCCTTCGGGGAGCCACGGATAATTTCCTCGATGACATTGAGCGCTCGGTCAATGATGGCGTGAACACCTTCAAGGCCCTCACGAGGGTAAGAACGGAACAAAAATCTTGGCAGCTACTTTGATCTGAAAAATCATTAATTTGTCTGCTATTATTCGTTCTAGGACGGTCGCCTATTAGCTGGAGCTGGAGCGGTGGAACTGGAATTAGCTAGAAAAATAAGATCGTTTGGTGAGACATTGCCCGGCTTAGAGCAGTATTCGGTGAAAAAGTTTGCCACTGCCCTGGAATCCTTTATCCATATCTTTGCTGACAATTCTGGGCAGCGAGCCAGTGAGGTATTGGCAAAATTATACGCAGCTCATCACGAAGGTCAAGTTAACACCGGCTTCAACATTGAGGTGAGACATGCCAAATGTGGCAAAATCTCTCAAACTGACTGAGGCAGGATTCTAAATTACTCTTGTACTTTAACAGGAGGAAAGTGATGGAGTGTGTGACGCGAAGGAGAATCAGATTTACGACTTATTCGTCACCAAGCAGTGGGCCATTCAATACGCAACGAATGCTGCGAACACAATTTTACAAGTGGACCAGATCATAATGGCCAAGAAAGCTGGCGGTCCGAAACCCCGAAGTGCTGCTGGTCCTGCAGAAGATGATGATTAAGCTTTGCTATAGGAAATTTATTACATAATTCTAAAGCCTTGGGTTCAGGAATCAATTTTGCATTTCATTAAATTTGTCATACTTGCGAGCCACGGAATGCGTTGTGGTGTTCCAGAGTATAATAATTAAAATATTAGGCGTAAACCTTTGTAACTTCATTTTGTTACTTCCCTGCACTACTGCTTCTAATTTTACCTCGACCTAATTTCTTACGTTCACCTTAACTGAACTACTTATAGGTTTGCTCCGCCTGTTATGTAATTCGTTGTCTTTAGTCCTGTTACATCTAGTATAACGCGCGCCAAAAACTGAATAAATTATGCGAACAATTAACACCAAATTTTATGCGAGTCACTGTGCAAAATTCAATTGGTCGTTATGTATGCCCGGATCAAGTTTGTTGGTTAGTGAGAAGGAGCAAAAAATATTACTATTCTGATAGCTGCTCTTTTCTAATACTCTTTTTATACGTAAATAATTAAATAGATTATGTCGACTTGGCCTTTTACTTCGGACGACATAAATCTTTTTATCATCAAACCGTGTCAAACGTCATGCTAAAATTTTTACCGTATGTCTCCCTCGTATCGATTATCATCACTCTTACGTAAAATTATAAGGAACAGATTGTTGTATGAGCATTAAATGGTGATTAGTTCTAGTGGGCTGCAAAAAAATTTGACTACGTATTATTCTGGGTAAAGCTTGGCATTTACAGTCCACCATTAGCCTTGTATGGCACGCTATTTTTCTCGATTCCTCATATTTCTGAAGAGGTGGGGTCAGTACAAAATATTAACGCATGTGTTAGATGAACAATCCCTCTTGAATTCCCAGCTTATCGAAATCTCTGGGCGGAGCTTAATAACCAGTTCTTCCAGAAACCAATAATGGACTTGGATGTAACTTAAATGGAGTAAAAATTTATAGTAAAAATGAGCATGCTCCTTATTCATCACGGTTGGCAGCTAGCTTCAACTTTTAAATATCATGCTAAAATTTCTTTAAATGATACAACCTTTGGACTCAGGAGGAAATGCAATCTCATGCCAACATACAGATTTTAACTCACAGATGCGTCAGAAGGCAGCAGAAGACTGGAACAGGGGAAACTATATCAGCAGCAGACCACTAAATGTTGGGTCCAGTTCCTCTAGAGGCTGCCACCGCGGAGTTCGAAAGTGGGAAATTATTTTCAGTGGAGTTGTAGTACATAGCAGTAGCAGTGCTTTTAATTCCGTTCGTGCCGGACATTGTCATTATTAATTACGATATGGCAACCGTAAAATCCCCTGAAATTCGGTACAAGAAGGTAAACAGCATTAATAGAGTCTGCCTCTGCCAATAAAGATAATTATATACATATGTCTCGACTGATTGTCACAAAGCCGGTCCAGCCGGTACTCCGACCTCCGACAATAAATAACTGAAATTAGCATTTCTTAAACTGTTTAATCTGTAACGTACTTTGCATGCTTCTTGGAAATATCGGTCAAATCCGACTTTCACTGCATTTCTATGTCAAAATGGGATATTACAGCTTTTCATCAACAATGAATTTGTGGATGCCGTGAGTGGGAAAACCTTTCCAACGTTGAATCCAGCCACTGGAGAAAAAATTGCGGATGTTTCTGAGGGTGACAAGGTGAGGCAATGCTAAAAAACTATTTTGAAGTCTAACACGTAGTTAAGCATACCTGGCATTCTTACGTGGCACTAAATTAGCCTGAAATAAAAGTTCTTCATTCTGCAGTAACTTGTATGACTTACAATTAATTAGCCTAACAATTAATGAGTAAAGCACATTGTTTGCTGCACGTTCGCGCGCTAAAATTTAGAAGGCCAATGTTAAGATTGTTAGGCAGTATTGACAGTTGTTGAACCAGTTTGTCATACGGGATGTTCGGTATTTATTAAGAGTTTTTGTTGTTATGTCAGTAAGGCAATAACTTCGCAGGCAGCGTAGTTATGTACGTGAGATGAAGTCATGACGTTGACTGACATTATTGACGGCTTACTTTTTCACTTGGTTAGAGTGCTTTGAACTTTAAATTTAAATGTCACATTCAAACATGGGCATTTGATTTTGCCTTCCTACAGCTTTAAAAAATCACTGATCCTATTTTGTAGGATGGGATGAAAACTAAGCCTATCCTTTGCCTACCTATTTTTTCAAAACTTCTGACCCCTT
>WJFA01003844.1:0-11865 GCA_009870155.1 Pseudobourletiella spinata | reverse complement strand
AAAAAAATACTGAGGGATGATTACCCTTGGAAAGAGGACGTGGAGGGTGCATAAAAATGGCAATCAAGTGAGGTCGAGGAGCCTATAAGCTGCTCTGGAGACATGTGAGCGTTCACCGCTCTATTAGATGCATATGGCAGAGCTATGCACACATACGAGGTCGCCTGATGATGAGGATCATGGTGAGGATGATGATGGAGAGTTTGAGGGTTGGGGAAAAAACCCGGAACGTCTTACCCGTCTTGTTACCGAGGTGTAAATCTCTCGCCAAGTGTTTTGCATTTGCGTAAAGTGCAGGCCGTTTTGGCTCCAACGTCTCCACACCAGGATTTTTTTCCCTGACTTTTATGGCAGGGAAAATTTGTTTATGACTCTCACAATGGTAATGCTCACTCCGCTTCAACTCTCCCTCCATACACACACACACACACACACACACAAGGAGTCTGTCCCCATACCCTTGGCTCCGGTTCCGCGTCTCAAAATGTGCACATTTTACCCCGCTCCCCTCCATTTCCCGGTCGCCGTGCCATCTTCGTCATTACATGTGCCCGTCTTTAAACTCCCCTTTATATTTTGCACACATTTACGTACGTGCACACTTGCGCATACAATGGTGCCGTTGTTGGTGAGGGGCGAAGTAACGAGATATATTTGCACATGACAACCATCCGACCTTCCCACTTCCTCCCAATATGTACAAACTCATTATATGTCAGGCAGTAGCAGTGTGTATGGAGCCCTACATCCCGCCACTATTAGATTCGAGTTGAAAACGGTGTATTACGAACATTACCGTTCACCGAATACTGGATTAAATGAGGGTAAAACAAAGGATTACAATTCCCCAATCGAGATCATTTAAAATTTACCAATTCCCGCCTCGTAGTTATTTTCCGACTGAACCATCTATAGTGTCACCACACCCATCGCGCCGCTAGATCACTCATTTAGCAATGACTATATATGTTGTGAACTCTGCGTCCGCGCAGGTCTCATTGTATGGCTACGGTATAGCCACTTATATCATACACAATATTATTGTTATAAATTAAGCCACTTTATAACTACTCATATCAGTTGGCTATGTTGGATTCCAGGTACTCCTATGGCTTGCAGGCCAGTAGGCGACATTAGGGATCGTAGTCATATGACAACTGACTCGGACAGTTGTTCAAGGTCCCGACGTATGCGCAACTGTGAATTGAAGATAAAATGCACATGTGACATCACCAGGGGAACAGAATTTCTAGACCATCGCCTACTCCAACTTGATTCCTGGCGCTCGTACAGCCATGCGGGAAGTGGATGGAAAATAGTTGGCTACTTTTCACAAAAGCTCTGAAATACTGCAACTTCGTCGTGGAGGAAAAATGTATGTATAAGTGTGTGTGTGTGTGTGTGTGTATGTATGTATGTGTGCGTGCGTGTGTGTGTATGTGTGTGTGAAAATAAAGGGCTGGAGTAGTGAGGGGTTCGACCAGACCTTGGAGTGCGCCGAGTGGAGAGCGAGGAAAAGCGGGGAGGGATAGGATGGGCGTTTTTGCTGGCTCCGATCTCTTTTCCAGAGGTGTTCATAAATTCTATTTTATGACCGAGATAAAATAAGCTTATTTTCTCAATGTCCGACATCCGCTGAGGAGTCCATGAACAAGATGCAAGCAGCCATCTCCTCCCGGCTGCCATAAAGATGATCTACAGCTCATTTCCACTCTCACTCCCCCGCTCCTTCCCTCCATCTCTCTCTCTCTCCTTCCCTCCCTCTTTGTACAAATGAAGGAGAGGACAGAGACTTACAAGCCTATTTTCTTTCCCCTACCGCAACCGCCACCACGGCTGCGGTCCCGCCAACACCACACTACCAATCCCATGCCCAACTCTATTCGGTGGTCTACAGTACATAGTTAAGCTATATGCTGGTGCAGCATAGTATAGCTATAAGCATTGTCAAGAATACATAGCATTAGCTCAAGGGACCCTTACTGGAATCTTCAATGGAGTAAATGCTCCCAAACTCACACTGGAGACCAATGCATGTAAATGTGATGCTGGTGAGGCCGCACATAACCGCTGCATCCCCTCATGTCAACCAGAGTTGAACCGGAGAGTTGAAATTCAAGTGCCAATATAGCCTGTTCGCACCATATAGAGCGGCCAATGTCTCCAGGGTCATAAATGGTTTGAATGCTCACAGCTGTGTGGCGGTGCACATATGGGGTGAGGCTATGGACTTGGATTTCATCCGCTAACCTCTCAGACACTGTTATTCCCAGTAATTTTCTGAATGTGACGACAGCCTCCTGCCCTCCTCACGTCCTTTAGCCGCCCCACCGTGCCAAGTGCCGCACATAATGCCAGGGGGAATAATAATCGGTTGCAGTACGACGCACTTTGACGTGCCTAGCTATAGTTTTATGATATGCACAGGCCAGACTTGAGGATGGTGGAGAGGTTATATCATAGCAGAGGGGTGACGAAAAAAATTAGGGGGTGTGAATCTCCTCTGCTGGAGGAAATGGAAAGACATTTGAATGTGATACATCTGTGCGCGGGATTATATTGAGTGGTGTGATAATTAAAGGCTCTGCATGAGCCTCACTCACAGTAGAGTATACGTGTGCATGAGAAACTACACTTCGTGGTCTGCCATGTACCCTCTGTGTGGAGCACTCCGGAGTGCGGAGGAGATGTGGAGGTTGGACTAATAAACTTGGGGGGAAAAAATAAAAGGTGGAAAAAATTTCCGCCATAAATTTTTATGTCTTCTTTTCTCTCCTAAATAATAAAAATTACGGGAAGCGCGTAACAACTTAATGAAACCGTATGACCCCAATAATTATTACACATGAATAATTTCTCAATGATGGTTTAATTCCATACACATACACACTTACTCATCCTGTCTCTCCCAAAGCACCATCTCCGCTACTGTGTGAGGAGTGAAAAGCCGAGTGAATAGAGACGGAGACCCAGGGATCTGGCAGAACTGGATTAATAAAGCCTGTAAGACGTACTACCGGGGTGACGTGCAGACGGCACATTGTATGTGGAAGGGTCCCGTACAGACATCACATTATTTTCCTCCACGTACACATACATACACACACACACACACACATACACACACAAACACACTCTAGCTTTATCCAAGTATTTGTTTGACTGCTTTTGAGATGAATGTGGTGAAGATTTAGGATGTAAATGTGTGTGTATGTGTGCATGTATGCATGAGCGGATTTTGCGTGTTGAGCTCAGTGCTGGCGGAGCGAAGACATGAGGGAACTATACGACTTCCATCCCGTAAGTAATGGCAATGTGTTTGTGAAGATATTAAAGGGGAAATAATTTATGACCAGCATAAAGTCACATATTCACATCGGGTTAAATGAACGAGTGTAACATTTGAATTGTGGGTTTGTTCCCTCGGACGAGAAATCATTCCGCTCCGCACCACCACCACCACCACCACCACCATCAGCATCGTCATCTAACCCGACTCTTTTATACGGGATGCTCATATAGCGAAATGAGTTAACACGCATGTGGCACACTGTATGACATTCCAACTGACTGAGAGGCTCTTGGGTCTGTACAGAGGGAGAGCATAAGAGGGCACTAATACTTTTTTCCCTTCATAAATATGCATGGCAGGCGCTTCTGGTTTTTCAGTTGTCGCCTTTGTTCATTTTCTCTCGTCCGAGTGGATTTATTTGATGCGGAGCGCTTTCCGCATCCTAATGAAATTTAAACTAAGAGTTGACTTAGAGTGAGGATGCTAATGATAGATAGCCCTCTATGGTCCGGACATGGACGACCTGACGGTCGGTAAAACAACTAACGCTGATGTTCCCACTCCGTATGTCAATGCCCGCCGCCGCCGTCGTCTTCAGCGCAGCGGCATGATGTATAAGCTATAATTTATTAGGATTTCGTAATAGCAATGATCATCCTGAAATCCACAGTTGGCAATGGGGGACATGTGCAGAGGCAAGAGGGTACATCTTAGGGACAGACCGGATCGACATGCCTGGTGGCATCACCGTTGAAGGAAAGAAAACGATAAAAACGTTGGAATAAAAAAAAACGCATTACATGCGTCCACATGCCTCACCACCATCCTGGACAGGGAGTAATTACCATTGTCCACCGTGTGGTTTACAGCCGTCGGGAATGAGCTTGACTAGAATAGAGACACGGAGAGGCGGGGGGATTTCAAAGGGACTCATTCAAGAGGCCGGAGCTGAGGGGCATGTCGTGGAGAGCAGGCGGATTATGACGCTTGTCCTCATGTGGGACCCATCCATGCTACATAAAAAGGAGCAATAAATGTGAATTTAATCATGGGTAATGATGGTGTCACTTCTTCCGGTATTTCGCAGGGATTGCAAAAGAAGATTCTTAAAAACCTCCATCCGCCTCCGACTCCGGCATCATTACGGATCCAACGCGTCAATGTTCATTTTGAAGGAGCAGAATCATAATTTTCCCCTCCGCTGCCTTTACATGTTATAGTGGTAAATGTAGGAGTAGAGGTCAGGGGGGAGGAGTATAGTACAACGGCGGGGAGTCTTTTGAGAAAGTATATGGAAAACCAGATGGTTTTCAAATGCCCGTAGTAAACGGTCCTTTTCGCTGAGCTTAATGGACCAAGTTAGCCAGGAGTTGGGTAGTTGGGTATGCATGAGATTGTTGTTTGGATGATGGAGTGGAACCAGATGATCGGCTGACATGATTACAGAGACGTACGAGAGGGCCAGTCAACACCTCATATAACAATCCCGTCTCATGTGTCACACCCTTCGCCGTCCTTTGTGAGTGAGAATTCGCAGTAGCAGTTGCAAGGACCAGTACACCGGGTTGATTGCACTTTGTGTCTTCTGGTGTATTTGTGGGTTAGTCTACACTATGAGTGCAAACGTGTGCGTGTGTGTGAATGCACGTAGATATGTATATCTTTAGTCTACATAATGTAGTGTACAGAAGTGTGTGTGCGTGTGTGTGCTTCGATGTATGAACCCGGTTTTGAATGTGTGCGGGTGGTGTCCTATCTGCTTGCGTAATACAGTATCGCAGGGGTGTGTGCATCAGAGATTCCCATCAACTTAACCACAGTTTGATCGTTGGTCANCGGGTGGTGTCCTATCTGCTTGCGTAATACAGTATCGCAGGGGTGTGTGCATCAGAGATTCCCATCAACTTAACCACAGTTTGATCGTTGGTCAGGTAGGCGTCAGGAAGTTGAGGACTGGGTGACAGAACGCTAACAAGACTGGAATCTACAACTTGCTATCCAATTTGAACAGGTGGATTTTTACACAGCCCATTAGGGATATTGCCATGAGTACGTGAAACCAGTTTTACGGAAAGTGAATGTACGCCTTCGTAATTTTGGCTTCTTGGAAAGTATATCGCGAGCAAAGTCGATTGCTGGATGGGCAGCAGAAGCATACCTGATGTTGCAAGAACGTTTGAGAGTACAGCTGGTGTAAGAGCTGTACTTTTTTTTAGGAATGTAAGGGTGCACCTGCTCCGAATCCATTCACCAGATTATGCATTCATTGTTGTCGAGGGAAATTATATGCTTATTTACGTGTACATGGACATGTAAAGTCATAGTGTGTAGAGCAAACTAAAATGAACTTTGCTCCCCGAGCAAGTTTGCTTCTACGACACCATTAGCCATCATCGTCCAGTTTCGCCAGTGACTCCCTGTGACGTCACCAGAATATTCAGATCAACGCGGCGGCACGCAATCTCGAAGCGGGAGAGCTCTACCATACCTTTGCCACCTGGATTTACCAGTTGAAGTGTATCGTAAAAATTAATATAAGACAATATTCCGCTTCGCTGGTCGCCTTTTCCGAACATCCGAACATCCTATGCGCTATGCACTGTTGGCAAGAATGTAAAAATCCAGTTTTTCACTCCTTACGAAAGCAATGCTAATTCTGCTGCATCTCCCTTATTGCCAGTCTCTTGGCCTCTCCACTGCCGCGGACCCATAAGCATTTACTCAAGCACCTACGGGACACTTGCTACGTGCAAAATAGCATACACACACTGCTGCAAAATTAGGTAAAAATTACGCTAACGATTGGTACATCATCCTTTTGAAACGAATCAAATAAAATGACAGCGTCATTTCGTTTTTATTTCATTCGTAAGGCCAATTCGTTTCAATTATCATCCATATCGCTGACTAACGACCGTACAATTCACTGTCACTTTTAGCCTACCATATAGTGAGGAGTCCGCTCACTGAGCTCACTCTCTTTATGCTATCTTATGATACGGCGCTTAAATTTGAATTTTTCTGAAATTGTTTGCACAGTGTATTGGCTTCCGGAGCCAAAAATGAATCAACTGTCGTCGTAGTACTGTCACAGTTAGCTTCTCAATTCATAAAACGTTTCAAATAGTCCAGTTAAACTAGCATATCTGATGGTGTGCGTCACTGGTGAATTATAGCGTGGAATTAGGAGTATTTCATAATTTGGGTTGGCAAAGCTAAATGCCGTTGTGAGTACAAATGATAACTTCAGTATATGTGGTGAATAAAATCAATATCAGCAATCAGCACTGTCCTGTTAAGAGCAAAAAGTAAGAAAGTGCATGTTGAGTATTTCTGAATAAATATGATGTAAGAGAGAGTGAGAGAGAGTTAGCGCAAACCCTGAGGGTTTGCGTTAACTCTCTTGCGTAGCGTTATTTTTTTGGACGTAGCGAAAGGACTTGCCGTTTATTGATCACTGCGACCCCTTACGCTACGTTGAAAAAATGAGGATACGATAAGTTTGCACAAACTTCCAAATAGGCATAATTATCTTTATTAGCTTAGAAATTTTGGTTGGTCATTGTTGTATGTGTACAAGGTTTAAATCTATCAAGTTAGTAGCACTTCCAGTCGCTGTATCACCTCATTTGAATTTTTGTTTGTGATGTAAAAACAAAGGTGAAAAAGTGTGCGAAATTATAAAGTTCCCATGATTTTCCAGACTCGTTTTTGGCTTCACTCACAGCGCCAAAAATCCCAAAATTATCCTTAAATCTTTGAAGGCGGCTTCAGTTCTCAGAAATTCGACGAAATTCAATGCGCCAAATTTCGGTGTCTCTTGTCCGCATACCCGGAAACCCTGCCATTAGTTAATCCAATCGGTCCGTGCCACCTCGTGCTCTAACAAAATTACTTACCTCTTATAAATCAGTCTGATTTGGTGTTGATGGCTATGACCGTAGGGATTATGTTGCGGAGAGATGGCGAGAGAAGTGTGTATAGTCCCACATGGTTGAAATTTACAATCTTACTCTCGCCGTAACTCATAGAGTTTAAATTACGTGCTGATTAATGCCCTCACGGAAAAGGACAGACGGGGCGGGCGGCCGCCTTCACATCCTATACCACCATTTTCATTCCAACCCAGGGGACAGCGGTAGGTAGTACGCACATGTACGCCGTATGCTACTACGACTCTACGACTGTGGACACAGCCGGAATCAATCTAAGTGGACATAATAATAATCGTCATTATTTCTCGACAAACTTGGCATGGCACGAGCATGCTGGCTCTCGCTTCAGAATATGATATGCCAAATTGTTTGCCGCAACCGAGGGAAAAGGTGAGCTTCGGTGTGTGTATACATGTATATATATTTTATGTGTACATATGATTATGGATATACAATGCGCATGCTGTATCCCGTGCTGCTGTTGCAAACATATAATATAATATAATAATGTTGCACACGTAACGATAGGTTGTATGAAAACTTAATAAAATCTTAGAACCCATTACTAACTGAAATTGTTTGTTGGGTAGGGCAGTAAAACAGCAGAGTGTAACAAGAGAAGGGGCTGGGATGGGGCAGCACGGAATGGCAAAGTGTACGATATGTGATATGCCGTCCTGGTGGTCAGTTTGGCTGACCGCTGACTTGAATAGTGTGCCGGTGGTGGGAAATTATGTATTGTAATGGCTGATTTGTTAATGTGTGCGCCCGCCATCACCACCATAAACAACTCTCTGCTCGGGCTTTATCGTCCTTTTCTGTCGTTCTCAGAAATCAGAGTGGGGATACGCACGCACACAAGGACACACCGCACAACTGTGCACACACACACAAACTCACAATGATGCATAGTGAAACGTGACGGAGCCATGACAGATCCACACACGGCATTCCTCCCGTTGTCATCCAGGTTGCAGCCACAACAGTTGTCCACCTCCAATAAATATACATGTCACACAGACGTCATGAACATATCAACTGCGGCTTTTGCCCGCGTGAAGTGACAAGAACTGCTTGTAGCCATCTTGCTCCGGTCGTCCAGCTGAGATCTGATCTGCTTTGTTAACAAGTATTTTCATGATGATCCCATCTCCCCATCCCAGCTAACAAGTTTAATACAACAGTGCCCCCATGACAACTCCTGTCCGTCACTCCATACCCTTTAAAGTCTGATCATTAGCATCTCTTTACCTCTTTCTAGTAGCCGCACGCAACATCCATATACACGCACACACGAACACACGTACACGCACCTGCTGGCATCACCAACCGACCCGGAGTCATCCTCGACCACATTTTCTCAAGAAATGAGTGAGCTTTATGACGCCCAGGAGTTTTAACCTCTGAAGGCTCCTCCGCATACTAAATTGTTTCGTCACACAGGACTTCTCCTGCTCCTGTCTCAACTTGTAGTCAAATCCCGTTTGCCCACACACGGAGGACAGCGGGATTTTTGAAGTGAAATTATGATTGGAAACATGAAGCAGAATATATGACGGGGAAAGGAGGGGCGCGGAGGATGTGTGACAATAATTACTCGGCGGAGTGAGACGATGTTTCATACGGTCAAATTTTCACACCAAGTTTAGGCAGGCGGCAGCGCGAAGCTGAAAGACCGTTGCATAAATCTCAAGGCTTTTACGCCAGTGGAAAGCTGAAGGAGAGTCATTTCCAAGCCATGCAGGCCCGGCCATTAAGTTGTCCTGAAATAATTGTTTGAATTAGCATGACCGTTTGTACATCTGCTGGCAGGGCATTACACCGGGGATAGTCGTAGCAGTAGTAGTAGTAGTAGTATTCCAAGTTGTACGGCAAGCAGCCAGGACCAGTGCGACGTAATAATGGATGGACTTGTAAAAGGCTCCCCGGTCCCTCAGCCCGCACTGTGGGGGTAACGAATGCGGGAATTGGGGAAATTTGCACAAAATACCAATTCTTACTTTTATTCATGTCATCCATCTTCCCCGCTCCTGTACTTGTCTGACATGAGAATGGACTCGGTCTGGCTGCCTCTTGTGTGCCTGTGTAGGTGTGTGCAGTATACGGAGACGTAATTATTATCTGCCAGCCGGCCCACTGCGGAGGGATTTCCCCTAATAAATTAAATCCAACAAACAATTGAATTTCCATTAATGATGACAATCGACTACAGTTCGATTTATCGCTCTACCGTCACCGCCACTATGGTGCACCAGTAGGTTTATCTTTGTTCGGACGTGCTACTGCTCTTACTCATGTGTATGCACACAAAAACACACATTCAGACACACACCGGAGTCATAAAGGAATGAGGTCAGGTGCGGGGAAAAGCAGTTCCTCCGAATGCTCTGTAGGCCATGATTGAACATCAACATCATCACTATTTGAGCAGCTTGGTTCAAGTCAAACAAGACGTCAGTTCCACTGCTGAATTACACATGGAGGGAAATTAATGTTGTCAATGAGGAAGACGGATATGGACGCGTCAGGTTCATTTGGACATGTGACTCTATGTGATAATTATTGGTGGGCTCTTATAACAAGTCCGTCGGCGATGAAAGATGAATTTCCTCCAGAGTCAGACACAGGAGGGGCTGGTACAGAGACGGTGATGACGGGTGACGATGAGGAAGCGGTCTGGTGATGATGCTCTCATTCTCAAACTTTCTTCGTCTCATCTGCTGGAGTGTATGTGTGATTGGAGTGTATTTTGAGAGGAGACGTGGCGTTCCATGAAATTGCTTCACTTCGTACACTGAAGCTCGACGCGGGCGTGTGAGAATCAATTATTCCTCCCCGCCAAAGGTTTCCCAGCATCTTGAGCATGTATTAGTAGGCGCGACGTCGTAATGCAACGACAGGAGGAAAATGAATGTGGTTCACTACTGACAGCGTCAACGACTGGATTTTCCTCATCACAGTGGAAGTCGTTGTAAAGCCACCCTGGCACATTTGGCAGATCATCGGCATCGGCCCTAATTATTCCCACAACAGGATCCTTCATTCCGTCACGGTGGAGAAGCAGCTCAATCCGAATCCGATTCTTGACAAAGTGGATTATCCACTGTGTTGGAGGTGACCTCTTGACCTATCCTACACAAAATCGCACGTATTTTAGAAACCTGCAGGCAAATTGGTAAATGTTTTTCGGATCCGGAATCTACTTTTCCAATCTCACCCCATAAAAGGTCACATGGACTTCTGCACACATCTTCAATCTATGAGTTCGCTAACGGAATGTTGAAGTGGATTCCGACGGAACTTTAATTACATTAAGCCATTAGGGTAACCTATCATGATTAGTGGATGAGTGGGCCGAGCGTTAAAAATATCAACATGTAATTAGCAATGCGATTGCATTCATCAGTCCTCCGCATGTAGGACACTTACTACCCATTAAAATTCAAACTGCACTCCAATAATGATTGGATGAGAAATATTCTGCATCCACATGGTCATACCGGCTGATACAAACGAACCTAACAGATTCTTCGGTACTCCTTTATATGAAAACAAAATTATAGGGACTAGTAATCTCCTTTAAAAAATCCATTCAGGTGTGTTTTGTCGGTAGAAAATTACAAGGCTCAGCGGAAACTTAGATTGTTACGATCTTACAAGAGGTTGCACATTACCCAGAATTGGCCTCAACTATGACATTCGTGAGAGTCAACCTACCTGAGTGCTTGATTCCGGCGGGCCTTGCGTGTGTGTATACAAGAGTGACGACAACGGAATGAGATAAACAAGAACGTGTTTTACTGCTCAAATGGAAAGGGAAATGCCGAAAACTTGTTGCTGTCGTCCCCTTGTTTCAACATCGTCTGTAGCAGCTGCACTACCAACACATCTACGAGTATGAAGCATACAACCTGACAAAGCTCCTATCTCCATCTAAGTTCTTCAGGGATAAGTGAGCAGCATGCCAATAGATTCTTCCTCCAACATTTGGCATGACCATCACAGTTTTGGTGATAAACCAGAATTTACGCGGAACTGAATAGCATGAGGGGTAGATTTGTTTCTTAAGCATCACTTTATTCTTCTGAACATGATGGTCAACCGGCGATTTACTCCCTCCCAGTACCAATCTTGAGGCATGGATGGATGGCGTCGTGTCAGTCTGCAGGGGTCAGGCAAGCACTCTTCGCCACCTAAAGTATTTGAGACATGTGCTTAAATTGACCCGTATTCCCCTTGGCACATCCAATGGAGATGATAGCAAACATCCAGTGGCACAGACGAGTTACAATGCATGGTTTCTACTTACCATCTCTTCCTCCCTCCTAACGTGCGGTAGTGACTTTTATCTTGACACTTTGAAAATTTCCATGTACGCTTTCGGAAGAATCAGGCTTAACCGATACCGATGATGCTGTACGCCTTCTGGAGACCCTTGGAGTGGTAGTGAGCGTACAGGAAACTGTTGGAAGATCTGCAAACCCACACAATCGCACACGTACTGTGACTCTTTGAAGATTCCTTGTAGATTCCAATCACGTCGGCTGACAATTATCTGGAGGCAAGGTGTATACTATCATTCTCTTTATTAAATACTGAATAAATTCATGGATTCTTCACGAATGGCAAAAGATTTAC
>WJFA01003843.1:0-11865 GCA_009870155.1 Pseudobourletiella spinata | reverse complement strand
CTATTTGCATTAAAATTAAGGCATTCCTTACTTAAAAACTGGTGCTCTAACCGCGGGAAACTAACTAATTTATTTTTTCTGCCATCTTTGATGGGTCTCCACTGTTAAGTTTAGTACGTGCAATCTACGACTGCACTTAAGTAGCTTAAAAGAGGCACTTTTAGAAGTACATGGTGCACGGCACCCTGCAAGCAAAATAGAATTTAACCGTTCTAAGGATCCCTCTGAAAGCGGTAGGTGTGGGAACTCAGATTTCACCCCGCCAGAGGGTCACGAAGTCCTACGTCTCGCGTCAACACGTGGAAAGAGCCACAATTAGTATTAACGAATACTCACTACAGGTTCAAAACTGATAAAACCTTGTGGGATTTTCCAGTCAGTAAGTACCCTTCTCTTCATCTACTAACCTCAAACCTTGTGACCCTCCCAAAGGTCCAATGATGGATTCCCTCACCTACCACTTCATACTACTATACTTATAAACTATAAGGCTGTACAAGAGGTCGACGCCGGGGACATGTGAAAAGTTACACTTTGATATTTGGCGCTCTAATTGAAATATTTTGCGCTGGAGCTCATTCTAAAACCAAAATTTAAAAATTTCACGGAAAATACTAATAATTCATTTTTGAAGCCAAAAAAATTAGTTCAAATTGTATTAATTCCGAAGTATCATACATCAATCATAAATTGTTGTTTTAGGAGGCTGGTTTTATTTTATTTATTGGCCTTTCCGATTTCATTCCATAGGAAAAATAATTTCGATTAAGTGCTCCAGTTTTTGTCTTTTTCAATTTTTTTATGCAAAATCGATGCGGGTGGCGTCATCCGGTCTCATTTCCCAGTTTCGACCTCCTTTAGGGAGCTACTTTGCCTCGAAGTAGTTTCCTCTGATTAAAACTGAACTAGTTTTACTGAAATAACGCAATGCAGTTAGCTAAAAATTTAATGGTGGACATTAAAATTCAAAATTTGCCGAAGTTAAAATTTTCTAATGCGAAAATACGACGTATGAGCCCATTTTTTAAAAAAGCATAAAAAGCATAAGTAATCGACGAAAAAAGCATAACTTTTTGTTGAAAATGAGCATAATTTTGCACGTCTTAATAATGAGCACACTACCACAACGTAATCACTGGGAGTAAAGCGTCTTCGAACTTACAGATGATTCAGTCTGACTGTCCTAGGATACCCTGTCGAACCAGCACTGCACACAACTGCTGCCACGCGATCCAAAAGAGCTTCTGACGATTCCAGGACGAGTTGCGACTGGTTTTTTATTATTTGAGTTCGAGAGGCACCAAGTTTCATGGAAAGGCCTAGGACGTAATTAATGGACAGCAGTTTAGTGGCTTTGGACACAGACTCACACCGTTTCACTATTCCCGCGTTTTCGTCAATCAAAATCGAAATCGGTCTCGTGTATCCAACTTGCCGGACGATTCTCTCTGGAGTTGAAGTCACATCGAAACACATGAACGCTGCTCCCACTTTCAAGATAGCGAGAATGACAAGTATCACATCATGCGAAGGGAACAAGCAGAAGCCGATAATCAAATCATTGTTTATGTTGCTCGTAAGCAAGTCCCCCAGTTCGATGCTCAAAACGTGTGCCATCCGCGTAGACATCTCAGAAAGTTCGGTAAAGGTATACCTTGGTATCTGGTCAAAAATTACCGCAGGCGCATTTACTTTGTCTTTCTTACGATGTTTCCTCACTGCCCTCTCGAAAAGCTGCACAATTGTGTCTCCACGTTCGATTGCACAATTTTCCCCTTTCAATAAGCTGTCGGTAGCACCTTTTCAGCACAAGAAAAATACTTAAGAATACAGGTTATCCTACAAAAATTATGCGTCGCATTTATATTCCCTGTAGAATAGCAAACGTTGGCCTCAGCACTACTGTACAGTACAATGACTACAGTTAGCAATCTTTGAGGCTCCCCTTCAGAAGTCTCGAAAAAATGTTTTCCTAAGTCGCAATGTGTGAACGCATCCCGACACGTTTTTTTTTGTACCGAATGAAAGATTCTTTTCCTACGGCATGGATACACAGACCAAGCCAAGCTGCCATTACTGCAAAATATTTTGCCAAATAGAAGTCGTGAATCATTAACCTGCCATGAGCAGGTGTGTAGGGTGGGTGGTTGTTCACACTTGTTTCTGAGACCTGATCTTTCCGCTAAATCTAGCGGTCACATTTTGGGGATTTTGTCCGTTTTTTGGCCGAAGGCCTCACAGGGGTAATACGTGAGGTCCCTCTATGGTCGGCACGTGGCTATCCATGCTGCAGTAGTAGTGCTGAGAGTGCTGATACTGCAGTTAGAATCGAGAAAACTGAGATTGGCCCTCGGGTCTCCACCCGTGCCATATGATAACACGAGCTAGAACACGGGGCGAGTGCTACCCTCGGTTTTCAACTGCGGATTCCCTTTTCGTTCCCTTTAGGTGCAGCAGATTATTGCGCCTTATAATATGTGGGGGTCAGTTCAAATGTCCCCCACATATTCTTTTACCATTTCCAATGGACATACTCACCACTGGTTCGTCCAATACAGCGACAAGGCATAGTTCTCCGATTTAGTTTAAGTCGAAAAGTTGCCCAGTACACGTATCACTTCATAGCTTACGCTCATCTTCTTCCTCTTAGCTACGATTTAAAAGTGGAGGGATTGATTTAATAAATGTAACAATGAAGACAACAATTGACAAAGACAACTATGAAACGTTATCTTTTCTTCCTATCTGGGCCGCCCGGGTCTTTTTCTCGTACGCGTAAAGGTTAGAATGGAGAAAAGGCAAGAAAAGCCCGTAAAATGTCTCAGAACTCTGAGTTACACAAATTTTATACGTTCTTAAATAAAGATATTTATATCTATCAATCCTCTACATCAATATTGCCACCGGCCCCCGCGAATGGACGTGAAGTTGTCGGCCAATGTTATTCCATGAGGCCCCACTTTAGTTAGACCTCAAGACTGTTAGGTCAACAGCACGTACCCATGGCAACAACGAGACTCTGGATGAATTATGCCTCACATTTTAATGCGTGAAAGAGCATTGAGATGGTGATATGAGGAAGGGACAATGGTTTGTGCTCTGGGTCGCTGCAGTCATCAGTATGGAGCTGAACAAATTTGGCAGCATATGACCACGGCCGCTTTAGCAGTGAAGAACCCACAAGAAAGCCTACGCCTTCGGTCCTGCTGAGAATATTACGGCAGCATGCTTGTGCCTTGCACGAAGTCCGTCAAGATATGCAGAGGATAGCGAAGAAGAAGTTTTTATTATAAACAGTTCAATCATCATCTCGTCAGTGCTTGTCCTTATTTCAGCAAAGAGACACGACATGCAGACACTTTGAATATGTGATGTAGAAACGAGCATGTTGTGCTCGAAGTTGAGTGTTGGGGAAAATAGCGGTAGTGGTTGTCCTTGGTTCACCGCGTAACTGTGTTGACTACTTCAGAATATAGCCGCGCTATTGAAATTATTCCACCCGTTATTATTCGATTACACTCATTTTGCAGATCAGAGCATTTAGCTTCACTCATTTTATGAAGCTACTATTGTATGAAATGTTTTATTACCAATCTCCCTTTGTGCATTTACGAGCAAAAAATGAGTGAAAGACCGCGTAGATCTATTCCGCGGCTCCAATGAGATTGCATCTCATTGGAGTGGATGATGATTCATCGAACGATAGCATGAGTGACCATAGTGATGGCGAGATGCCATCCCCGGCATCATCTGAGGGCAGCAGTGAGGGCATAGAGGATTTGGAATCGTCTAACGTATGCTTCTTTTTTGATTTAGCAATAGTATTACAAATTTGGAATTTGCGTGTAGCGGCTGCAAATTGCAACTTCCCAAAATATTTGGCACTGGAATCGGATAACATGCTACAAAACAGTGGCAGAGTATAAATTTTCTAAACCCTTCTGTGTGCTAATATAGGAAGAAACAGACGGAATCGCTGACGCCCAACGTAACTTTCTTGAAGCAGCTGATGGGACCAAATGGTCCGTGGACCCTTCTGTAGTACCAACTGATCCTTGGAGAACTATCCTTACTAACTACCATGATGGACCAAGAGGCCGCGCGGCAGTTTCCCTAAATAATGGCATAACGAAGTCCGAGATTTTCGCCATGTTTCTGACGGATCAAACAAAGGATGTTATCCTCAAATGGACCAACAAGAAAGGTCAAGAGATAACACAGCGTTGGGAAAAGAACCACGCACCCAATAAGATGTACAACTGGCTGAATGTGACTTCAGTTGAGCTAAATGCGTTCATTGGCCTCATGCACCTCCTGGGGATAGAGAAGGCTAAGCGTTAGCAAGTACATGAACTCTGGTCCAAACAAGGGTGTAGAGTTCTCGGCCGGTTATGTCGCCAAAAACCCTACTACTTACTCTAACTTAAAATACTAGAATGATAATTCCGCCCGGACTGTCAATAATAATTACTATGAAAGCAAATAAATAAGAATACTAGAGGTCTTTATTGTACTGAAGGCAAGGAACGAATAGTTTATTAGTAACAAACTAAGAAGCTTCACACAATACCAAATTAACATGGAGCGCAACGGCTGGAACCAAAGAAATGACGCGGATTATGCTTGTAGGGGTTATGTAGAAGGAGCTCCATATACTTGGAAATCCTTTACAACTCCCCTGGGTTACTTCACATTACACATACAGAAGTAATGAAAATATCACAAATTCCAAGAAATAATAATAAATCGATTGCATAAAAATGGAAATGCATTTTAATTTTAAAATAATCTCAATATGGCGATTAATTCTCAAGTCCAACGAAACTAGGTCAAGTCCAAATCCAAAGGAAGCTACTTCATAAGATCGGCAAAAGTATCTGAGGACTGGCAACAACCGAAATAATAAGGAAAAGCACATTCTCACCAGATTAATTAACCTCATATTTACATTTTCCTCCCAAAATATATATTTATGTACACAAAGCGGAATGATGACAATGCCATACGTGTCAATTTCAAGTAATTCCAAGAATTCAGAATCATAATGATTGGGTGGTGATATAGCCACTGTCACCATGGAGTCATCTGACTCAGTCTGGCAGGGGCTGAGGAGTAATCGAGCTCCTTGCTGATGATTTAAATGCAGATGCAATAAAACTTCCCCCAGAGGGATGAGCAGTGGCAGATTCCACAGAGGGTTCTTTTGATGTTAATGGATCATATCCGAAATCCTGCTCATTGGTGCGAGGCAAAGATGAGGTTGATGAAGATGCGATGACATGATCCCCGGAGGTATGCGCAGTGGTAGTTTCCACTAATGTATCATTTGGTCCGCTCAAAACTGTGAGATGTCCTTCATCAGTTTGACGCCCCACCTCCCGCGAGCTGAACCTCATATTCATCAAATGAGAACAAAAACTATGAGACCACTGCGGACGATGTTGGAAGACGCCGGTATTCAAATTTAGGACGGATACCATGCTCCACAATGCCACTATCGAGTTGAATATCACGAGTCGCCGAGTCAAAGTTGCGACTGACTTCGATGGATTTCGGACTGTATTGGATGTCCACATTGAAAAATGCGAGATCAGGATTTTCCACGAATAAAATCCACGATGAACTTTTTGCACAGGTTTTTTGTCACTAAACTGTGAAAAAAGATCAAGCTCGGAACGCTGATTCGCATAAGCTTATCGCACATAGATATGAATTTTCCACATTCACTCAAACCCAAAGAAATGTAATCAAACTGAGCACTACACAGTTCACGAGTAGATGACGTTGGATGAAATACAGAGAAATCAATGGATGAGTTGAATAAATTATCAAAGTTAGACTGGCAAAGCTCACTGCGATGAAGATGAGAAACTCGGCTATGCTTCTTTAGAGAAACTGCGGTTTCAGAACTCATTTTCAACAAATTGCACTAAATCGTTATTGTTGACTTTATTTACACGTTGACCAGATATCAAGGACTGTAGATTATAGCCGTGTAGATAATGCCGCTCAATAATCTTGAAAGGTCCCTCGTAAGGCTTAGATAATTTTGAAGACGTTCCTTTCTCAGCCGATGACAAAAAGTGAGCCCGCATCCAGATGATGTAACCGACTTTAAACTGACGTGACTTTACATTCTTATCATATAGTGTGATTAACCTGAAAAAGCTCATTTGTAAGTTGTCCCGAGCCAACTGGTGAATTCGTGCAGTGCGTTCTCCTAAATTTTGAATTTCAGAGACACGCGGCAACTTTACATAAATCGCATTATCAAATGGAGTGCGGAATTCTCTACCAGTTTTCAGGTATGCCGGTGTGAATCCTGTTGCATCACTTATGGCTGTTCTTAGTGCAAAGGGGAGGTCATGAAAACGAGTGTCCCAGTCAGAAAATTGGCTCGTGAATGTTATTATCATGCTCTTTATTCATGCTCTGTCTTTTGATGACGCTCAGTAGGGTTTGCCTGTGCATAATACGGCGAAATGTGAAATACCTTTATGTTCAATAATTTACAAAACTCGTGGAAGGCATTAGATGCATATTGACTGCCATTGTCCACAAGGACTGTTTGCGGAAGACCCCAACGAGAAAACGTATCCTTCATGCTATGCACATATGTCCTAGCATTTTCGCGGCATACGAAGCCAACTATTTTCTATAATGTAGGGCGAGAATGGCCATTGATTCCCCTCAGCGCATCTGCCTTAAGGAGGGTGTTGGAAATCATGGTTCATCTTTCCTAAATGTAGTTTTTGCCTCACACTTTGTCCCTGTGTTAACAGGACATTGTCATGTATGTATGTTAATATTTAGCCTGACTGAAACCATGATGGTAAGTCAGAGTGCTTCGGTTAGCAGGAGGGACATTTTACTGCACGGGCAATAAAATGTTTCTTCTCGTGACGGGTCAAGGAGTCAAGCTCCTCTTGTCCCTTTAGCTGAGAGGGTGAAATTCTACTCCGTAGAATTTCCTCCTCCGATCCTCTGCTTGAGTTATGATAGCGGATATGAGTAGACATTTCTTAACACTATTAGGTTTACTATCTATCAACATTATGCTACTATGTTGTAAATATGTTGTTAAATACGGATCTCAACCCGAGTCCAGTAAGTAGTCTGTTTCCAATGCTCAGTGGAGCAAGTTGTAGTAACAAAAGTCTTTTTTACTTTCTGTATCACTGTGTTCACTTGTTACACTGATTTATCATAAGTTCACAAAAGACTCGGGCCCTGAGCTACGAGAGGACCGAACATCAACAGTCCTACAGGGTGAGTCGATTTACCCGACCTTGTTTTGTCTAGCAATTAATGACATCATCGACACATTCGATAGCACGTGGATATCACCCGTGAAAATTGGAGATGCCAACGTCCATATACTTCTTTTTGCTGATGATATGGTGGTAGTTGCTTAGGCACGTGAAAGTTTACAGAAAAAAATGGACGTACTTTGAAAATACTTCAAGCGCAATTATTTAACTCTAAGTGCTGAAAAGTCTAAAGTAATTACATTAAATAAAACCAAGCGCATACCAGAATCAGATAAGGCGCCTTTCAAGTGGGGCGAAGAAGGCATTGAGGTAGTCAATGAATACATATACTTAGGAGTTTACTCTAGAACAGGCTCAATGACTCCAAATGTGAAAGTAGTTATAAACAAAGAAAAAGCAGCGAGTACTCAGCTTTGGTACACATTTAATCTTTCAGGATACCCTTGTGTGAAGGCCATATAAAAATATTTAGTGCTGTAGTCAATACCATTGTTACATATGGGGTACAAATCTGGAGCCTAGAACACCTAGATGACCTTGACCGTATTCTACTATATTATTTTAAGTAGCCATTATGTCTACTACAACGCACGCTGTTTTGCGCGGAGACTTGAGGATGGGAATACTCGAGTTGATACGTAATAACGTGGACAAAGTTCGTAATATGCAAAGCGGTTTTTAATACGTCAAGCTCTGTCCGGAGACAAGAGAGGAATGCCTCATGAATGCGTTACTATTATAAAATACTTATGCTATGACTTGGTCATTATTGTTTGTTGGAATTAGAGTTCTAATTAAACTGAAGTGGGTAGTAGCAACGGATCAACTTAAAACCGAACACACGCAATCAGATTTTGTGTATCACGAGCTGCATACCTGACCCATACGCTTAACAACTATAGAAAGTGCTCCAAAATGGTGGCTTAAGATAATAAAACCAGGCACAACATTGCATGAGTGGTTATGTGGAATAGTAAAAATCCATTTCACTGGTCCTCTAAACTCAAGAACCTTACAAGTGACTATAAGAAGGAATCAAGTCAGTGGAAATTAAGCAAAAGGAAATATAGAAACTTCGTCGACTTTAGCCCAAGAGATGACGCTCAATGTTACATTAAGGAGAAAGCTGCATTTAAGTACGCACGAATAATGGCACTGATTTGAAGTGATTGCAATCAGATTGTTATTAACAACAAAACAGTAGATAAGACGGCACGGATACTTGTCCTTTTTGCTATACACTAATCAACAACTATTGGCCACATATATTTTGTTGTAATAAAACTAAAGACGTACAATCCAAATAGAATATACTTTCGTCTATCAAGTCATAATACTGCAGAACACTGTAATGCAATGTTTACGTATTTACAAGAAGTTTCAACCCATTTGTAAATAGAAATCAATGTAAACGTATTGAAGCGGCAATAACCGCGTCAATAAATCTTACTACTACTACTGTCTGGATCAGCTAATAACTTCCCTGGTTCGATTATGAGTCCAAGTAATTTGATTCTCTGCTGACACAGTTGCAGTTTTCCGGGGTTTACATGAAAGCCAGCCTTATTCAGGGCAGTCAGAACCCAATCCAAATGTTCAGAATGAGAATCAAATGACGGGCTCCAGACGATGACATCGTCAAAAAAGTCATCACAAAGTCCACCATTATTTTCTCGGATTGCGGAATCAACAGCTCTTTGAAATGAAGCCGGACCATTACGAAGTCCCTGCGGTAAACGCTTAAATTGACAAGTGCCGATGGGAGTGTGAAATGCGGTTTTAGGCCTTGACTTTTCATCCGACATGGATCCGTCAAGAAAATCCAACACGGAAAATTAAGTTGCATTAGACATGTTACTTAATATTGAGTCAACTAGCAGCATGGTGTAACGATCAGGAACAGTGACACGCTTAAGTGGTTTGAAATTTGTGTCAAATCTCCATTCAACAGATTTTTTCTCGACCAAGAATGCGTTACATGCCCATAGGCTATTCGCCGGCGCGACAGTTAATTAATTCCTTCAATTTTTTCATGAAAATTTCACGTTTACCGGCTGACATGGGGCGCATGCCTGCGTAAACGGGTTTTGCATCGCCCGTATCGATTCTGTATCCAATACATAAGCCGGGTTTATTGCTAAACATTGAGTTAAGCCGTAGGCCACACTCCCTACACAACACACACACGTTAAGTACAGTAAAGACACATTTCCTTTAAATCAAATGATTGAGATGGGTAAAAACGGAACCTCTAGTGAAACATGTGCTATCTGTAAAAAAGTAAATAGGACAAAACTCGCTATTGTATGCACTTCTTGTAATCTCATTTACCATAATACTGGATGCCTGAATATTAGCACTGACTTAAATGTTTTCAAACTTTTATCTGATATTGGTTGTTGGAAATGCCCCTCTTGTATTGACGCAGCTCCAAATTTCTGAACAAATAGCTTTCCATTTCGTGATATTTGTAATAATGATAATTCATTCTTCAGTTGTGACCCCTTTATGCATTCCCAACTTCAGCTTGCATGTTGCAGATTTAAAGCTACCCTCAGGCCTATGTATTATGCATATAAATATCTTTAGCCTTAGGCTGAAGGTCGATGAACTTATTATTATGACCCACTATAATTGTGATATTATGTGTGTCACAGAGACCTGGCTGAATGATAGTATCCCTGATATTGAAATTCAAATTCCCGCTTACCAAACCTTCAGAAGAACAAAAAAGCTAGGTGGTGGCATCGTGATCTATATAGCAGAGAATCTACAGGCGTCGTTATTTGAATTCATTCCTACTGCCTGTGAATCACTCACCCTACTCATTAGTCTCCCACGTACAAAGCCCTTCTCTATCACCACTATATATAGGCCCCCTCGACATCTAGTGCAGATAACTTTCTGTTTGACCTGACAAACTTAGCCAGGAGCGCAAGCCAAACTGATTTCGAGAGCTATGTAATTGGAGACTTCAATGTATACCTGCTCTCAAACAATAATCACAAACGTTATCTTTCTCAATGTATGCATAGACTGAACCTTCGACAGGTTATTACCAAGCTCTCCCGTACTACTCTCACGTCAAAAACCCTGATTGACTTATGCTACACAAATAATCCTCTCTATATCAAAGATGCTGGAGTGATAGACTGTGGTCTTTCTGACCACGACATTATCTACTGCATTAGGATGAAACCTATTGTACGTACTACTACCACTAAGCTCGTTGATAAACTTAGACTTATGTACAATACCCCAACCTACATTCCTAAAATCATCTGTCATTATCTCCAGCAACGCTTCTTCTCAATTAGATGTAATAAGAGTTTATCTCAGCCCTTCTGTCTCAATGCTGGTGTCCCCCAAGGTAGTGTACTAGGATCTATCTTATTCACTACCTATATTAATGACCTATGTAAATCACTAACACCGACCTGTATGCCGATGACTTGGCATGCACCATTTCAGCGAGCGAGTGTTCTCAACTTGCTAAACTCAAGAGGCTTGTGCCTTCTGGTATACTTGGAATTGCTTTCGAATCCCTCGTATTCTCTAAAATTGACTAAGGGATTACCAATCTGGGATGCTGTGAGTAACCTGCTGCTGGGAAAGTGTCAAAAGACTATAGACCACTATCTAAAGCGCATTCTCTTAAAAGGATATAGTTTTAACCACAAGTATCAGTTTCAGTTCCCCATATATACTAAGGAAAAGAGAAGGATAAAAGTCGAAATTAGACAGCTTTATTGAGACATTAGACATTCAAAGTATCACTGAGAGATATAAAAATACAATGCTATCTAAGCTAGAACTCTATTGAATCAGCATGAAAAGCTTGATTGCATTGCCGAAATTATAAAACCTGAGGGTAGTCGAGTGGCCAGACTTAATAATAATTTAATTCTAAAGCCAGGAGTTTTTCCATTTTTTCAAGGTTCTTTTCCGTACAGAGTCTCTATAATGTGGAATAATTTATCTCCTAATCTTCAAGGTATCAAGTATAAGGACGAATTCCAAACTCCCAAGGGACACTTCCCACATGCCAATGGCGCACAGCGCCGACACCCTATGGGGCGCAGAGCTTATACATGAAGATTACCTCTTGCAAAGCAGTAGGTGTGGAAACTCAGGTTTGACCCTTCTGGAGGGCCACAAAGTCTGAGGTCAAACTATGCAAAGGGGGGACACGTGCAAACTGAAAAATCCCATAAGGATTTTCCCGCTTTGGATTTCGAGTGACTTCTGATGAATCCACATAGTGCCCGATGGGGACAAAATCTGTCATCACAATTTTTGCCTCAGAACGCCGGGAAATTTCCAGAAAAAGTGAAACATAGGTTTTGTTGATCATACTAGTTGATAATACTTGAATAGAATAACAGGGGTGGGATTTTTGCGGCATTTTCCAAAAAATCACTCAAAAATTTGAAGACGGCGATTTTCTTATGGGATTTAACATAGGATTTT
The DNA here is from genome assembly GCA_009870155.1 of Pseudobourletiella spinata. Lineage (NCBI taxonomy): Eukaryota > Metazoa > Arthropoda > Collembola > Symphypleona > Bourletiellidae > Pseudobourletiella > Pseudobourletiella spinata. The sequence continues at coordinate 124 of WJFA01003843.1, read as the reverse complement.
TCAGTTTGCACGTATGGGGGATACGTTGCATACTTTAACCCCAAAACTTTGTGACCCTGTCGTTGGGTCAAACCTGAGTTTCCGCACCTACTGCTTTGCAAGAGGTAATATTTATGGATAAGCT
>WJFA01003842.1:0-11866 GCA_009870155.1 Pseudobourletiella spinata | reverse complement strand
ACCCTCAAGTCCGACCCCCAATACCTCACCATAAACCCCCATCATAAACCACCACCCACCCCACCGTCCATTCCCACTGACGTACATGCGTTTTTTAAAATCGGGTGCGGTATAACTACTTGTAGCTCAGGCAACCCTGAATTTCCGCACCCACAAATTGGGCATTCGTAATCTTCCTAGGGGGTCTCTTGATCGCGCATAGCCACCCATTGCGTTGGTACTTTGGTGACAGTTGGGGGAGTCCCTCTTAAGTTCAGCAACGGCCAGCTCATTCAAACGTCAAAGGGTCACCCATGATCCAGAGCACAAGGCCTGGCTCTCTCCTCCGTGTAACGGAAGGACGACGCTTGGGGAATATTCGGTGAAGGTATTCCCGAAAAAGAATGACGTCCTTTCATAACTGCTATTGTCGGAGAAGACAAGAAAATTGTCAGACCTTGTACTGTCTAGTCCTGTGTATACAGTATAAATTGTCACTCACCTTGTCACCAATTCATTGTAACGGGTATGGCCCATCAACAAAGCACTTACTTATTTATTATTTTGTTCCACGTAGGAAGGTAATAATTACTTACACGTCAGTTTTGTCGAGTAGCTGCAGAACCTCCAGGATAAAATTATAGCACGAGGATAGAGTAAAGCTTGGTCGATTCTCGCAGCTGTTAATTTGAAGCAATTACAAAGCTAGTATTGTCATGAATCTTTGCAACTTGCTAATATTTGGATAACACTTAAATAAATGCCTTCAACTACTACAGCGGGCTGTCCGTTTTCATCACAATAAAAGCGGTGGCTAGATCTCACCCCACGGTCTGTGAAAAGTTGGCCGGTGGAGGTACTGCCCTCATTCAGATCCAGTTTGTTTCAAACCCTTCTTCGTACAAGCTTTGGTATATTCCCTAAATTAGTCATCTACAATTTCGATCTGGAAACTGCAACCACTAAAGCATTATGACTTCAAGTGGGGAAAGTTTTACTCTTCGGTTGGTCATCATATTTCTTCATTTTACTTCCTCTCTCAAATGCTCTCTTTTCATTCAGTCCTCCTGGAATCAGCTTGAGTTTCGGGAACCACGACCTGGTTGGGAGAAAAGGATATCCTACGTAACATTTTTGATAATTTGTCTGAACGGAATTTTCAAATTCACCACCTCCGTATTGAATTTCTGGTTTAATGGCCTTGGAGCAGATTCTACTACTCATTTATTTTATATTATATTACACCAAGCACACTGTCCATAATCATGTTCTACACTCCCCTTAGGGACACTAAGGTGTCTGTTGAATTCACTAACCAGCTCTGGAGGCTGGTAAGCAGGATGAACAGTAAGTTGTCCTACATCCTAACTCTAATCCATATTAACACTAAGTCGCACAATAGAAACAAGATGGAAGATTAATTATTGGGTCGAAAAGTTCTGTAGCCAACGACAATACGCGCATACCTCACGAACGCGCGGGCTGATTTAGTTTACGATATACAGCATTAAATTTTCGTGCAAATGTCAGAATTTTGTAATGGCTGCAACAACCTCTTTAAAATTTGCTTTAAAAACCATTTATTCAAATTACTACCCACGTGCTATGAATGATTGAGACAAGTTTTCCCGGTAGTGGTGCGCCATTTTCACTATAATTCAAATTTTGACCGCCGGCAGGAACACATTAAGTTTTCACACATACAGCTTTAAAGTGCATAGTTCTAGTTCAATAGTATTGTACTTGCGCTGTTCTGGAATAGGTCTTATTCACTGCACTTTCAATAATGTAATACAAGTGCTAGTAGTGCAATCAAAATGCTAATATCTGCAGCAGAGGTGACCGCCTGCTTCCGGCTCAAGCAGGCTGCCTGATCCTGCAGGCAAAGCGCAGACGTCTTTTTGAAGGCACAGGCGGAGCCGGTTGGTAATAATGAGTCATTATTAATTACTCACAAGCGCCTGCAGGCCGCTTCCGAGTCTTGGATTTTAAAAGTATCATTTAGAACGCCCATTTTTCCAAGGAGTTCAAGTGCCACTAGAGTGAAACTTTAAATGTACAGGGTATCCCACAACAACATGCCACATTTGTTTTAACTCTAAAGGTTAGTTCACATGCATGCGTTCACGGCGTTATCGCATCGACGCAACTTTTCCGCTGCGTCTCGTGTGAACCAGCTTGCGAAAACGCAGGTCTCCTCTGTTAAGAAGTTGAAAATTTTTAACTTCTGTGTGCGTAGGGATGTATGTTGGTTGAAGTGTTTGCTCCCGCAACTCGCGAATTTGTAAAATGTGGGCCGAAATGGAAAGACAGTAGCTAAAATGGAGAGTTGGGAGGAATCTTTGCGGATCTTGAGGACGAAATAGCATCTGTGCTAGGACATAATACAACACTTGCATTCACAGGCGTGAGTCGCAAGCATGAGAACTGAGCTGCGATTTCAAAATTTATTCGCAGGTTTCAAACGCGCCTTTCTCTCTATGCGTTATTCGCAAACGTACTGTACAGAATAACGCATCCATGTGAACTATTGTGAGTCAAAAAGCCTATGCTGAATTTAGCAGTTAAGCCGTCACAATATTTATTCATGGAACGCAAAATTTTATTTTAGAGTTCTGGAAACGAGCCAAAATAGCTGCAGAAATGCGTTTTACAAATGCTTTTGTTCATTACGTGTTGTATGCTTTTTTCACCCTCATTGTACGATCTGTGTTTTATGCCGTTTAGAAATAACGAATAAAGGTCTCACGAATCACTGCCTCGTGGTACCATTATACCCTGCACGGACCATTATTTATAACAACTAGGAATAACGCTAACAAGGGGGGGTTTCCACATGTCCCCCTAGCACAGAGTGGACACTGCGGGTTTAAGAGGTCACATAGGAACATGAATTATGCCATAACTCCTTGGTGCGGAAATTCAGGTTTGCCCGAGTTACAAGCCTCCGAAGTTTTTTTCACTCGGGACCAAAGGGGGGGTACGTCTTCATTGAAAAATCCCATGTTAAATCCCATAAGGATTTTCTTGTTTTGAATTTCGAGGACGCTCCCATTAACGCCTTTAGTAATGTCTCGGACCAAAAATTCGAATTTCACTCTTGGGCTCCTAATGTCGTGATTTTTTTAGAAATTGTAAAATATGGAGTTTGTAGGCCATACGGATGCATTATACCTGCACACAACAGTATTGGAAGCAATTTAGGCGGTTTTTTCAAAAGTGACTCGAAATTCAAAAATGGAAAAACCTTATGGGATTTAACATGGGATTTTTCAGTGAAGACGTACCCCCTCTTTGGCCTCGAAGTGATGAAAACTTTGACGGTCTGTAACTGTAATGTTCCTACGTGACCTCCTAAACCCGCATAGTGCCCACTCTGTGCTAGGGGGACATGTGGGATCCCCCCCTTGTAAGTTAATAAAATTAGTTGCAAAAACAAATAGAGCAGAAGGATTACTTTTAATGAATCATATTCATTTGTAAATAATCGTGTATTGTCTTTCAAAAATAATATTTGTTCGAAAGGTGCAAGTGTGAATACAGCTGGTTGGAACTCTCATCCTTATGCCATCGGTAGTATCTGCTACTTTGTGCCATTCGCAACCATATCTTGCCCAGCGGCTATAATGGCCTCGTTCTTGATGAACCCCGAAGGAAGTATGTTTTATTACCATTATATTCCAAGCATGGTTCGGGGACACCCAGCAGTTCTCACAATTGCATTTATGTTGGAATTGATGATTTTGATTTGGTGCGCCAACCTTATTGCACTGGGGTACTGCGTGTGGTGCGCCTACATATTCCAGAACATTGTCTGGCTGGAGTCGATGATAAGGTGATGCCGAAGATGTGAAATTATTTCAAATCTAATGTTTCTCTAGCTCAGACTAACCGTTCAAAATTAAGGAATCTCAAGGAGCTTCAGATTACAGATGATGCAGAAATGGATACAAATCATCTGATGCAGCACGTGAGAATATTCCGCTGCATCAAGGCCCTTAACGTTCTCATGAATTTCCTACATCCAAATTTCACAGCGATATTCACATTTCTTATGATCATATCAGGAGTAGTCTTGATTTTTGGTTGCATTAGGGGCTACAATCTGCTAAGGGGCTGTCCATGTATTGCGTATACATTTTTTGGGCGAAAAATCCCCCTCCCCTCCTCGTCATCAATGGGCGTCATACGAGGATTTCCTCGATTTCAGACCCCCCCCTCCAGTGTATACGCAATATCTGCACAGCCCCTAAGCCCTTCATTTTACGCTGTATTTCTAGGAGCCGCGTGCGTGGACTTGTACTCGCTTGTTGTCTTCTATGGTCAACATTGGCAAATATTGCTTTTGTCCCAGGAGTTTTTCGATAACTTGAGGCAGGCCGTGCACATAAAATTACACCATGACAAACTGGAACAAAACATATTGCTAAGAGAGGTAAAGCTATGAGGGTGATCAAGACGAACGTTAGTAAGTTTGGTTGTATTAGTTTGAACCTATCGCTGGCATGCACGGATGAAATTTTCAACTATGTCATCCTACTTTTAAGCTTGTAAACAGGTCTAAAATAATGATATTAAGTAATTAGAATGCAAAGTCAATACTACAGAGTTGAAACTGAAATCGGTCTGAACGTATCCGTAAATGAAAAATAACAATTAATTCACGGGTGATTTCTAATTGAAGGCAACTTTTAGCATTCGATACGCAGTTGTTGACAATAATTGATTTGTTAGCTTTAGTTTCAATCTTATAAAGAAATTGTTGATTGGTCATCGCAAGGACGTCCAGCTATCCAAGGTCGATCTAGTTAGTCTATAGACATATTCGACATACGTACGACGATTTTCATAATTATTTGTTATGATTAATCATCATTGCAAAGTCAATGCTCCAATGCTGACTACAGCATCTGTAGGTTTCCAAAGGAAATAGTAGCAACTTGTAAACAAATTATTGGCATGATTTTATATGTATATAAGCGGGTGGTTATACTTGAATAAAAGAATCAGTCACAGTGTGTGTCGCATTGATCTCTCTTTGGGAGCTGTTCTTCCGCGATTTATTTCTGGGAGGGCACAGTTTGTATTCCTCTAGGCTTTCGTACGGGCGCTTTGGTTAGGTTGGCAGGTCACGTTCCCGCGTCATTTATATCTACTACCGTCCTTCTTGGCGGACGTTACCTACCCATCCAAAGATCTGCTGGCGCCAAGGTTTCGCTTTTCCACACCAGGCAATTACGGATGATTGTGACTCAAAACTTATGGCACAAAACAAGGATGACACTTGCTGATTCAACTTATTGACAGCACAGGGGCTGCCATAAGAAAATCCACTATGAAACTCGGTTTGGTGCACATGGGAAAGTTTGTTGCAAAGCATAAAAAACGTGTTATTAGCAAGGAGACCATTCTAGAATATTAACCACAATATTAGGGTACGGCTTGCATTGAGGTTGAATATTCTGCTTGTTGCACTCGTGTGTTCCACGTTTAAAACGAAGTTCAAATGATATTCGGTAGCGTCAACTGTAGATGGGCCAAGCCGTCCCTTTCCCTCCGTGTGTGTGTCACTCTCAATGCTTGCCAGTGGATCCAATGATGATCAACGGTAATGGGAATAGTAACTGGGTAACTCATGTTACGGCGAAGCGAGGTTAACTGCTCAATCAGGCCGAGGGTCAACTCTGTAACTGTAGGTGCAATACCCAGGGGTAAAGGGGGAGTTTTTATTCATGACAATTTAGAAGTAGGTTCCGGCGTGGAGATCCCAAAATGGCTGGAGCACGGATCAGGGTCTCAACGGCTACCTGCCCAAGATCCGACTCACTGAGCTCTAACTACTTTACCTCAAAGGAAACCTCGCAGGGCTCCCTTATCACTGTTCCAAGTCACTCGCTCCTCTCATTCCTTCCCATCGGTCATTGCCTTTTAACTGTTCCACTCTCCTCTCCAACTAATTTACATGACATAAAAATGTGTGGCAACGCAATACGTTGCACCAAACAATCCCATGTGCACCACACCAGGTTTTATAGTGTATTATTTTTATGGCAGCCCCGGTGCTGTCAATAAACCGAATCAGATGGACCATTGAGGATATGAATAGAAACGAGACCGTCCTTGTCGGAAGAGACCACACAGGCATTGCGTACCCATCCAAAGACTTACTGGCGCCAAGCTATCATTTTTCCACATCAGGCGATTATCGATAGTTGGAATTCTAACTTTGTGGTACAAAACAATGGTGACACTGACTGATTCAGTTTATAGACAGCACAGAGGCTCTCTTAGAACACCTTGATGCACAAGTCTCTCCAAGTTGCTGTGAATCAACCCTTAGTTTGCCGAGCTGTCGTGGTTGAGTCTCTACCACTTGCACTGCGGTCAGGGGAGGTACAGGTTCGAATTCCGGCTCCATCATTAACAACAAGTCGGCCAACCTTCAACTTAGCCTCGGCATGGAATCGCACTACACACTCTCTCTTTGAGATAAGGAATTATTCCAGTGTTTTTCCCTGATCTCCTAATAACAATCTTGGTGGCGCAGCATTAAACTGAACTATTGAGAATCTAAAACAAAGGAAGGAACAGCGGCTGCCAAACCTGAAGAGCGAAAGCTAAATCGGGGGAGATCGTTTAATCGTTTTAGAAACCCTTTGTAAAAGTCAAAGCGTGACATCCAGTGGTGGGTGCCCTACTTTGTAGTTACGTTACGCGTCAATACGATGGGTAGCGGGTCAGATTTTCGATTTTTCGCGCTACACAATTTATGGAAGATGTCTAACGGGAAAGCCCACCAACTACCTATACTGGCCCGGGGTCGTGTTCCACTAAATCTGTCAAGATGCTAATACTGATGAATGTACTGAACAACAAGCGGTTCCAGGAGTCGATCAACTTTGATCTAAAAATTAAAATAAAAATTTGTATGAGAATTTGTAATGGTCCCTGGCGTTTCAGTTTGTATTTTTGGTCGCCTGGTATGCTAGTAAATTTTTACAATTTCGTATTCTAGTTAGCACTTTTATCTTCTTTTAATATTAATTATTCATAATTTAAAATTTCTTTTCAAATTTTGGAAAAACTAAGCGAAGCCTAATACCCTAATTGGGCATGCTAGAGCTTAAGTTCTCTTTCGTCTGAATCCATAATTAGTTGAATTGTTCCGCGCCTTCGTAAGTTGCGCGGGTTTCGCCAATTGACCTAAGAGGAGCTGTTATAATTTTCAGTCCTACGGTCAAACGTGCACACCTCGCGATCCATCGGGCCAATTCGAGTAATTTTGATTGCTGAAGATAGAGAATAAAGTTCACTAAAAGACGTAACAAGATATTATGCTAACCAATTCTTAACTTTCAAACATTAATCGGACACTCTAGCCACGATCGAAAGCGACATTTATACTCGTCCGCATCCCAATCAAGTCCTCAAACGAAATGTGCGTACACTGTCTTCCTTATTCAATTTTACAGCTGAATTTAGCTCGAATGTTGTTCTCTTCCAAGTCAAAGGTAGAAGATTTATGACAGGGCAGTTTTGATAGTTATAGTTGCATTAAATAGCTGGGCATGCTCAGTATAGCATATAACACAGGCTTCTCCAGGAAGTTTGTTGACTGCACATGAAAAAATTGTTTACCAAGCATTATTCTCCACACATCCACTACTGGTTCCCGCGAATTGTTTAGATTTCCTACGCTTCCAATGAGCTCAATCCAGTGCCGAACTCTTGAATGAGAGTAGTGGAGGAGCATTTATTGTTCCAGCCACAGGCTTCTTCGTAGTCCACAAAGTCGTACCCCAGAGTCTCTCACAAGGCGCTCAAAATTCCTATGGATTACGGAGTTTAACGTCACTCAATTACGAATCCTACCCTGCCGAAGGTTTCACACATCACTGCAGGGTTCGACAGCAGAGGTCGAGTAATAATGAAAGCTACTCTCACATCCGTTACAGTTCTCTTGGCCCTATTCACAAAAGTCATACTTGTTCAGCACGTGAGAGGAGCCACGGTGGATGAGAAGCGGACGGAACCCGGTTGGGCAAGATTTTGTGGAACAAACTCCGGAGGGCATGAGGTCTACCAGGACATCTACACTAACGAGTGTCCGGCTGGGGGATGGTTCGGGCAGAACAACGGCGTATCCTGGAAGTGCATTTGCACGCTTGGATCGTATGTGAGAATATTTTTCGTCGCAACATGATTTCCGCATGTGGAGGAGTGTCACCAAACTAGTGAATGAACGACTTTGCAGGTTCAACGTCCGGTTTAGCTGGTGCAAGTCGGACGAACCCGTGTCTGGGCTCGGGACAGGCGGCTATGCCCGATTCACTCCGACGGATATTTCCTGCTTCCGAGTCTCATCCGAGGTAAATCCGGCCCGTCCTGACCATCGCATTGAAGCATACTAACAAGCTCTGGCTCCAGAGCTGACTTTTACAACTTATCACGGGACGTTGAAAAACATTCAGGTGTCCAATGGGCAAACACCGGTGGGGCTACAGACAATGACGAAATGGTGGGATCGCCACGGGGAGGATGCCCCGTTCATTTGGACGAGGATGACCGGCGGGTCCATGCTAAGCAAAGTTGATCTGGAGTCCCCACACATTCGGAACATAACTCTCCAGCATGGGGTGTCCACCCTCTATGCCGTCAGGGCAAACCCGAAGCCCCACACTTTCTTCTCCGTCTTCAACGAGGACACGAAAAAGGCCGTCTGCCTCCTCCCGCCCAATATCACCGATAATAACGACCTCAAAACGACAGTGTACAGCTACCCACTGGAATCCCTCCTCACTGATTGGGAGGGGAGGGGGGGGAACACCGTCAAAATGAACATGTTCATTCGCCCCGGCTGCAGATTCGGGAACGGGAAATTCCTATTCAGTAAGATCGTCGGGAAGAGTCTGGAGGATTACGTCATTCCTAAGCTGGACTCCGCCGAGCTGCACCGTGAGTAAAATGGATTAATTTTTTCCATAAAATTCTGGAGGAAAGTAGGAAGAAAATAAAAACAAGAAAATCCCACATCACCTTGTGATTCATAGCTGACTGCGTCAAGTGCTTGGGGGTAGCCTCCCCATTTCAGGAGGATACGACGACGGAGCGACAACTCCCTGCGGATCTGGACAACATGGCTCTCCTCCACCGACAAGTTGACTTGCAGAGCGAGCGGCTTGCTAACTACTGGACGGATTTTGTTCTCAACAACAATACAAGCAGCATGGGCGACTTGGAGGGGATGCAGGAATTGGTGATTCTCCGGAAGGCTGCCATCATGGCCTTCGGAGCCTGCAACATGAACTACATCCCCAAGCAGTTCTACCAATTCTTCCTCATCCTCTTCCACGCCCTGGTGAAGGAGTCCATATCCAAGTATCCACCCCAACCACCGCTGGAGACATCCCAGTTTGAGGCCGTCATGACGATCCTGGACAAGTGTATGAGACAGACGGAGGTGTACAACATCCGGGTGGACAACAGCACGTGCCCAGCTCAAGTATTACAGCACAGAACATGAGACAAACAAATATTTGTTGAACTGGACACACGGTAATCGTTATGCGATGCAAATAATCCCCTCTGTCTTTCCAAACGTGCAGTACAGCGAGTATGCTCCGACGACGGACTCCGGGTTCATGCCCATTGAGCTTCCCGCGGAATTCATGGCCTCCCCGGGGCAGCATGACTACATTCTCGAGTTCATTTGGAAGCTAATGATCTTCATTCGGTACCACTGTGACGACCACTTCCAGAATTCCCCCGTCATCCAGGATGCGCTCCAGGTGCAACTGGAATCACTGTTGGCAAAAGATCTGCTACTTAGATGGTAAAATAATGATCTAAAAAATGAGTACACAATACAACCAATTGAAACTCATCCGCACCAACCAGGCTCATACTGAACCAGAACCATCTCAACGACAGCCGATCTGAACCAGAGCCAACTCGACCAAATTTGATCTTAACCAGACCAGACTCAACCAAATTCAAGCTAAACCAGACTCAACTCGACCAGGAAAGGACTTTCTCTGAAGTCCAAGAGGAAATTCAACCAGATTTCCCCCCACCAACGTCACATATCAGCCATCTTGCCCCTGAACCAGGTAAGAGCTAATCCTTTGTGCTCGTAGTTGACATGGCTTGCTTCAAATCCTTGTGGTGTGTCGGCAGGGAATCATATTGTGACATCATATTTTCACATTCCAAGTATTCAATTTGATGCCAAGGTATTCAAATTGATGAGTCAAATTTACTGGGCATCAAATTGAGTATTTGGAACATGACAATATGATGCGGATGCCATAGTATGACTCCCTACCGACACACCAAAAGGATTTAAAGCAAGCCATGTCAACTACGAGCACAAAGTGTTAGCTCTTACCTGGTTCAGAGGCAAGGTGGTTGAGATTTGACGTGGGTGGGAGGAAATCTGGTTGAATTTCCTCTTGGTTCAGAGAAATTCTGGTCGAGTCGAGGCTGGTTCAGCTTGAATTAGGTCGAGTTGGCTCTGGTTCAGATCGGCTGTCGTTGAGATGGTTCTGTTTCAGTATGAGCCTGGTTGAGTATGTGTGGTTGAGTTTCAGCATTGTCCGACATTCCTTAAAATTATAGTTATTAAGTTGAACCTGTAAACCGGTGCCATTGCAAAACTTTAGGTCCAACCCCTCCAACTCCCTCGCCATGCTCGACGTCATGTTTAAAACTCAGTTCGAAGTTACAACGACAATGTACAACTACGAGCGCTGCGTCGCCATCTCCAACAAGCGGGCCGCTTACAGAGGTTGGCTCCAAAAGCCCATCAACCAGCCGGAAAACAGGTTCCGAAGCCAACACCACCGAACGTGAGTCTACACTAACTGTTCCTACATCTAGTAACGAAGAGTGAAACCAATTTTTGTGTTTAAAATGTGCGGTAGAAAACGGTCGGGGGACCCAGAGCCAGCAACACATTACGTTCGCCCGCCTATAAACACTTTGGTGACCGAAACCTTTCTCCCGCCGAATGAACAAGCAAAGGGAAGCCTGCTAAGGAAACGACAGGATGCAAGCACAGCCGACGAGAGATCTATCGTACTGGATTTTCCTAAACTGAAGGAAAATCCTGGGGTCTTCGGTCTATCCGAAGCCAGCGCTCCACAACAGCATGCGAATTTACGAGAGGGTGAGGGTAATGAGCCTCAAGAAATCCGCCTGACCTGGCCCGAGCTTGGCGAAGTGTCTCCACTTGGTGGGGATGAGGATGTATTTCTCAGTTGGATGCAGAACAGTCCAGGGTTCAAACCATCAGGGCCCATGGTCCCCGGTCGCTTTGAAGGCCCTCTTAAATTTGCTTGTCTTCAAAGTTTGACTGATTTCGCGGAGAAAAATCCGCAGTACTCCCTCAATGATGAATTGTGTTTTGAAAAAGTCACAGCAGCTGCAAATGAAAATTATTTGTTGGATTCCTACTACGACAACTGAAGAACAGGTGGCTGAAAGCGGAAATCTGGATAGCAGCAATTGCGAACACACGCTGCAGTAGTAATAAATAGGGAAATTTTACCCTTCGCATTTATTCAACTGCACAGCTCTTTACAGAAAGCTTATAGTTATTATTATGAAGAAAGCTTGATTTTAGTTTGGAAATGGGCTGGATGAAAAGCATAAAATTTCCTCTGCGGCATCTTTGTTAGCATTAGACTTGAGAGGTGAATGAAGCAGGTTACACACGGTGTCTCATAATGATAGGTTACATTTGTTTTCCCTCTAGAGTCTAAACCGCTCAATGTAGCACAATGATCTTGGTAGCAATCAAAAGCTGAGGCTTTGATATTTTTTTGGTACTATGCTTGGTCAGATCTGCCCACTGGTATCGGAGTTATGGTGCATGAGTAAAATCACA
>WJFA01003841.1:0-11867 GCA_009870155.1 Pseudobourletiella spinata | reverse complement strand
TATGGTTCAGACGTCGGTCCATTTTGGCGGGAAATACGAAATATTTTAAGGGTCTACAGGCGAAAAGCGCATAACTCCCGAACCCGTTGGACGATTTGAGTCCGGTTTGTTTCAAAAGGTAGAGAATTAAATTATCTAGAACGATTGTTCCCAGTTTTTTGATATCCTTCATAGATGTCTCAAAATTTCAACCCAAAGATTGAAAAAGTTCAAAATGAAATTCAAATTAATCAAAACTTTTGAAATTGTTCAACTTCTTTTCAAAATTTTGACAGAAGTATGTGAGTTACCCCAAAAATCTAGCAGGATGTCCTAGAGAATTTAATTCTCTATCTTCTGAAACAAACGTGACTCGAATCGGTCCACTCGTCTGTGAGTTATGCACTTTTCGCTGCGGTACCATAAATGTGTGAAATACGAACGCTTCAGTAGTATCTCGGCGAACAGTACGTAACTGACCATAGCGCGAAATGTAAAGTATTCGGTGGGAGGATCATACACTGCGAGGAAATCGAAAATTGAGCACCTGGGTGCACAAAACCTTCCGGATTGCTATAAAATTACCCCTATGCGAAAAGAGTTTCAGACACAAGCATTAGTGAAGTTTATAATGACTCTTCCGTCTGTAAGACCAAAAGACTCTTCTCGAAATTTCACTCAAAGAAAATACTACTATCCAGAGTCGGTAGTCAACAAACTGAAAGAAGGCAATCCTATAGCAAACTGCTTTGCCAACGCTTGTTGGCACAGCCGAAAAGAAAATTTTGAGAATTTTGACAAAATATTATGTTTTGGGTACTAAATCTGGGACTTTTTGGAATCCAAGGGGGGCTATCGCACCCCTCAGTCCCCCTTGAATCCGCTCGTGGTTAGTATTGACGGGTATGGTTAACGCCCGATAAATTTAAATTGTAACATGTTACAAGATTTCGCCGTATAGTGGTGAGTCCTCCTTATCGCACGAACGCGGTTGCTTCCCGAAAGCGCGAAAAATACAATCAATTTTAGTAAAATGAATCAAGCACACAACTCAATCACGCAAAATTTGAAATGAAGTTGAATTAAAAGGACGCGAAAATACTATTTTTATGTCATGCATGTGGGAATCAACTATGGACTAAATTTCGAGACCAAATACTCTCAGACCCTTTGGTCCTCGGAGGAATAAATTCCTTGGAACAAACAACATGGAATTTCAAACCGTAGTACTCTCCCCCCCCTTTGGTGAAGTTCTCCTCCGCCGAATGTCCTTAAAGTAGGAGGATGTGAGGAGGGGCTAGAAATAATCGGCCTGCACGCAGCTTAAGATGACACGCACGGCACCCAACAGCTGGATATAGACGGAACTTGACATGCATGCGGATCCACTATTGGTGGATGGGTTTTGGGGAATTTCTTGGGGAAAATACTACCTCTCTCGCCCTTCCTCTGAATTCCGTAATGAGATCACTTGAGACATTTGGATGGTAATTGGAAGTGAAAGCACATCGCGCCCATGAATATCCATTCGTCTCGTATTAGATTCTTGACGGTATGTGGTTGTACGTACACTTGCGTACAAGCACCCACAATTTGAATTCAATACCGACCTCTTCCGCTACGTGCTCGGTCAAGTGTATTTAGCCTCAATGGGACCAGAGAGCAAATCGTGCTTTTTTAAAGGAGTGTGTAGCCGGCGGTTCTGATGGAACCTCACCAGTTTTTCCGCATCTCCTAAAATTTCATTGGCATGTATTTTTGATCCCTTGTCTGGAATTTCCGCCAGTTGGAAAATATCCGTGGTGGTGGTCAAACCCTAAAGAGCCGTCCATACCGCGGATACGCTATCATCCCTTGGAGCGGACTCGAAAACCGCAATGACACTGCGGCGAAAGGGAGCAAGGGAGGATGTGGGGAGACTTCGGGAGATTGAATTGAAAGATGGTGAAACAAGTCCCTTGCTACCATCATAGACCAAATTTACAGACCACTTCATTACGTGCGCTCAGGCCCGAAAAACTCTCTCAGCCTATTCCGAAGGGCTCTCATGCCAAGTGGCACTGCCATGGTTCTACCATCTCTCAAATGGCGTACCGCAATAGGCCGTAGGCACTGTGATAGTGGCACCGATAAGTGCGTCACCAAGTTAAATGATGACCTCCAGCGGAGTGGCTATAGGGCGTGTCCATAGTTTTACTCCCTCCGTGTTCTGTAGCGCCCATAAATGGACGGTAGTCACAAGATACATTTGCTGCTGTCTCAAACCCGCTCAAATCAGCTTGAATATTAATTCTAACCAATGTGGTTGACAACCAGCATTAACACAACTGGATGTTGCTAATCCTTCAAGAATGTGAAATTGTGGATAAAAACAGTTTGTCAAAAGAGTTTATCCAGTCTTGTACACACCATTGAACAGTACGCTTCAACTCCGTCAGATACGATTCCAACTTGTTGACAAGTACGGACGTGAGATAGGCTTAGATATCCAGCAAAGTTTTCACTGAGAATATTACTGCATGCACTGAAAATGATGTCGTGGCTCCCTCTAATCTGTTTTTTCACACAATGTGGTCAAATTTGGAAATATATTTGAATAAGCAACGTATCAGCGATTAGTCAAACAATTACGCAATGCAACTTTACATTCTACATTTGCTCGCAGCAAGTGAAGCCGACAAGAACAACAAATTGAAGAATGAACTTTGGTCCCAACGAGGCTGTCAATGCGTTTGCAAAGGAAAAGATTGACCCGGGATTTAAGAATTATGGATGACCCCGGATTTAAGATGAGCGAAAAATCTACAGTTAAAAATGTTGGGACAACTTGAGGGAATTACATTCACACAAACAAGATGGTTACCTGCCGGGAGTGAAATAAGAACTATTCTAAGAAACATACCTCAGTTTAGTTTGGATAGTGAACATCCAAAGCTTCAAATACGTCACCTTCACGATTTGACATCACGCGAGCAATTTTTACGCTGCCAAAAAGGTTGTATCCCCTCAAATCGTAAACAATCATCGAATGCTTCTGGAAGCAAATCAGACTGTCAAGTATCAAACAACGGAAACACAAGTGAAAACGTTTTCTATTAGCAAGGGACTCAATACTATCACGAAAGACTCAGTAGCTATATATATGATTATTAACGGTCTTGTCTCCAGCAACGCGTACAATGGGAAATTACAAAAGTGTGCATTCAACTTTGACTATCACAATCTTACCGAGGTGGCTGTATCATGGAACGGAGAAAAGATGGAGCACCGCACATTGCCCCTAACCTTTCATTCAAGTTCGAATGCAACAGCGGATGATTACTTAGTCGCTTTTATTATATAATATATATATAAATATAATATATAATACAAATTTAAAAAAAATATTTGTTTCAATTTATGTGTTTTTACAGGAAACGTGCTGATTGCGGTGGGGCTGTTACCTAATTCTGGAGACGCATTGAGCGAACGTCTACTTGCGAAGCATTGGATATTACTTGCGACCGCATGCCGTACCAAGTGTTAGCGGCGGATGAGGCCGTAATGTGTGAGAGTTACCCAGTAATACAAAATACGGGATTGAGTGGCAGTCCTGGCGAACGCTGGTTAGCATGATATATTTTGTCATAAAAAGGTGTGAATATTTTGACAGTTACGGGCCAAGCTACGACACATGTCGTCATATTCCGCCACCATTAAGAAGAATCGTAAAGGAAAATTGTAAACAGCTTCAGAGTGACGTTACATACTATTGTGGCCAATGTTGTATAACTTTCATCTACCATAGGTTTATTGTCGGTTGATGACTTTATATGCGAGTTTTCCTTCGATGGTCCGAGTCCTTCAATGGTTGGAAAGTTGTATCATTTTTGAAAAATATAACTGTATTCCGACCTTATTATGTTTACTCTTAACATAACATGAAGATTCTTGGTTGTAAAAGGTTGGTTGATTTTATGGGAATGAAATAAAAACTCTCGTACTTGTACTAAATTGTAACCGGTTGTTTAGTTAACGTCAGTCACCATGGATCTCATAAACTTTGAGCTAATTCATCCTTTTACAATGTCCGTTGTTGGACGAACAGGTTGTGGAAAGACATTTCGTCATGAATTTGATTCGAAGTCGCTAAGAGAAGAGATAATAAGCAAACCCATTGACAAAGTAATTTATGTCTATAGTGATTTCCAGCCGATGTTTTACCAGCTACAAGCTGAAGACCCCAACATAGTTTTTACGAACCGTCTTCACGATATAGAGGTTTTGACTTCGGACCCATGTCTGATTATTGCTGATGATCAGATGGATGCTGTTTCCAAGGGGAAGGATAATGATTTGATCACCAGATTTTTTATATAACATTCGCATCGTAGGGGTGCCTCAATAATCCTTATCCTCCAAAATTCATTTAAACCGTCTTTAAAAGAGGTTAACATTAACAGACAATACTTGGTGATGTACGATCAATCTTTTGATCGAAGCACCATAACTAACCTTGCGCGACAAATATGTACGGGTGAAACCAAATTGCTGAGAGAGAGTTATCAAAAAGCAGTTGCCGAGCAGGAATACGGTTATTTGCTCATAGACCTTCACCCAAGGAACAAGAAGTGCCGTTATTGGCTTCGATCGAGTTTCTTTCCGTCTGATAAATGTGAAATTTATACATCGTGAAATGCTTTGTAAGGATTTGTTGTTTGAGCTGCTAATTTCACCGAGTGTAGAAAACTTTAAACTGACAATTAATTTAGCTAGCAAACATCACCTTTCTTCTATTTATATTATCATTGCACACATTCAAAAAGCTCTAGTAAAAAATAAAAAGGCGATAAGATGCAAGCACGATTTAATTGAAAGTCCGTCCTACATAAAATCTATCCTTACGGTTTATATCCTCATTGGAAGCGTTGATTGCAACTGTACAAAATGGTGAAGGTCATGAAGGTGATTGATGCTGATCTGTCCAATACAATTATGGATATTTTTCGCACAGAACAACTGAAAGTACAAAACCACCACGAATGTAAACCGAGTGAACACAGTGATGATAAAATTTTCAATACAAAGAAAATATTCTCCATGAAAATGTCTCAAGTGAAAAAAGTGTGAGCGAGTCCCCTCCATGGCACATGTGCATGTTCGAGCACGCCATTCAAAAAGTTCAGAAGAAAGTTTTAGCTAAGCGTAAAACGAACAGACAGGGAAGATAACTTTTCAGTGAACACTTGACTTCGTCTCGGGCAACACGCAATGGAACATCCCTTTGAAAAGCAGCCATCGGAACCAGTACATGACGTTGAACCGTTCGCGTTTGCTATACACTAAACTCGAACATTTCGAATAATACTCAGGATTCTGACTCGAGATTTAGGCGAGAGTACAGTAAGTCTAAATAAAAAACAATTGAATTTACGTCACTTAACTTTTCGTTTTCAACAGTGATGTGGAAGAAGTGCACTTTTTGAAATAGCTTTGTGCTATGTAAATCAAAGATGAACGACTCCATCGCTGCCGACGACCAAACATGCAAGGTGGGCACATTGACAGAGGTCCATTCAAAAATTCAATGTTTCGCGAATACAGTCGAAGCCATTTAGGCACGCTGATAACTTACATTCACGAATTGCAAGATACTGAGCTAGATGTAGAAACAGTTTTTGATAGTGTGCAAACAATTCTGGAGAAACTTTTGAAAGATCGCTTCCAGTATTTCGATGGTTTGTTCGTCTATATATTGCTGAAAGTAACCTTGGAGATGCAAAGTTCAGAAAATGACGAGCCGAAGACTACAGTTGCATTCTTTCGAAGCGAGAATCACAAAATTTTAACCACAGAAGAAATTTCGCAGTTTTTATTTGCCAGCGCGTCTGAAATAACAGTAAAGAAATATGAAATTACTTTACATGGTAGTGGTTGGAGGGTCAAGTCCATCGATGCTGTGGAAATTCGACTGGCAGAACATTAAAATTTTTAGAACAAAAAAGTGGCCGGGTACTTAAAGATGCCATTGAAAAAGAAGGAGTACATTAACTTTGTGAATCGCGACAGTCGTTGCTTTATTTACTGCATGTGAGCCGGATTACAATTAAGTGAAGTTGAAACGGGAAGAAGGAATCACCACTTCAACTAGATTCGTTTTTTTCCATTTTTTGAGTTTTCTGACGTGGTGTTAATATTCATGAGGATATTACTAAATTTGAAGTTAAAAGCAGAGTTAGTGTAAATGTGTTTACTCAAAAGAACGATCGTGTCATAGTCGCTCGACAAAGCAATGCTGGTTATGACAAGATTCCCAATCTTTTTTTCATCCAAGAAAAGAGAAAAGAACAAGAATTGTACTATTTTGTGCTTATAGCTGATTTGCACAAGTTCCTAGGCGTTGGTGGGAAATACAAATCCTACTTTTGCCAACACTGCTTTCGGCTTTTTCGCCACGAGTGTAATCAGATTTTACATAGTGCAAAATGCGATCTAGAAGGGGAAGATGAGCAAGAGAAGTCTTTTCTGAAGATTGGAAGCGGCTAAAATTCACCCGGTATGAAATTACTCTACCCTATTCTTTCGTACTCTTTTACGACTTCGAAACTTACAGCGTGCCACAACCGATAGAATTGAGACGAAAGGGTAAAACAACAACTATAAACTGAGTTTTTTCCAGCCAGCTATAGCATCGTTATTGTGCAACAAGGTATGGACCACCCAAGCATTGCTGGTTGTGAGTACTACGATAGTCCTAACATAATGTCGCATTTCTTTGAACGTGTATTTGACGGAGGAAAACAAATAATTAACCATGTTGGAACATTTAAGTGCCACGCATTGCAAGTTTTACCATAAGAAATTCTCTACATGCCACAATGAAGATGAAGAAATTGAAAAATTTATGGATGAATCTTTCGAAAAGAAGCCAGTAACAAAAACCTACCATCACAATCATCATACTGGTAATTTCGAGGGGGCTTTGTACCAGGGCTGTAACTTGAAAGTTAAATACAAATCGGAACTTGTATGTATTGCTCACAATAGCACCGGATTTTACTAGTGCAAGCCTTAGGCTCGCCCTTATTTGATTCGAAAGAAATTGATGTCATCGACAAATCTAATGAAAAAATTGTGCAGATGGCACTCAAAGCCTTGCCACACTCTGAAGAAAGAAAATTCAAAAATGAAGATTTAAATTTATTTTTTTATATAATTTATATAATATATTATAGCAATAATGTAAATTATATAATTTATTTCATTAACTTTCCATACGACTCTTTGACATCTCCAGTAGTACTTAAATCAGGAAGTCCTTTTCCATCGCGGGAGTACTTTAACGACGATTTTACGGGAGAAGACATAACCGATGAACAGTGGATCCTTGTTTCTGAAACATGTCAAAGATTTGGGATTAGCTACTTTAAAAGTTACACGCGAATGTATACGATTCTGTATGCAGTGCTACTTGTGTGGTAAAATTTCGGGAAAGGTTGTTTGAAAATCTACGGACTGGATCCAACTTATGTTTGCACTATCAGTTCTTTTGGTTGGCAGAAATTTCTATTTCAGACGTGCCGTTGTTGATTATATTCGCGGTCCGGAAAGGCTAAAAATGATTGAAGAGGAAATTTGAGGTAGGTCATGCTTTGCAAAAAAGAAAATTGCTCTGCGAATAACGAGAGAACAACGGATACGATGAAACCAAGCCTAGAACCCACTTGGTCTACTTTGACATTGTTTCACTGTATACACTTACAATGTGCGGAAAATTTCCTGTTGGAAGTTACACCTGGGTGAACGTTAAAGAGCTTGAAAAAATTGACTGGTGTGATTCACATCTTGGATCTAATGATGTGGGATATATTTTGAAGGTGGACACAACCCAAACTGTTGCTGGGCCAAAGTCAGAATACGTTTTACATTACGGTACTATTTGAAGATTAAAACATAGATGCATATCTGGTAGGTTGATCAAGTTTTGAATTCTATATTTTCAGATTTTCGTGTGTTTATATTTTGATTTGCAAAGCTGGAGAATGGACTTCATGCACGAACTACTTGGAACGATTACTGGAATGCTTACTTTGTCCACCTTGGTCGAAAGGGTCGCAATGGAAGTGCAACAAATGTATCATTTTCACCTTTTGAGGCTCGGGCTATCTGAGAATTTCTTGAGAAACTTTTGGCGCAAATTAAATGTCAGCCGCTTACCGCAACAAGTCAGAGGCTTATCCCATTTTTTCATGGAATGGAACAAAATTTTGCGTTTGCCTACGAGCAGGTTGATGCTGAGACTTACTGGAAAACTCCTGATTTGAGATTATTGTCTGTTAGAATCAGACTTGGAGTAAACAGGAGGACTGGAAGCTATCAGTTATTCATCAACGCTCCTGTGAAAAAGGAGATTTCTTTGAAACACCACAACTGGCAGGTACAAATTTTCAGCTTTACGTAAATATGTATCATGGGATATCAAATATTACTCCCAACAAAAAATTATGTTTTCAGCGACCGAAGATAATTTTATCAGCGGTTAGAATGCAAAACCTTGTATACTATATAGACATGGAGCTTGAGAATGTTGTACAGAAACAACAGGTTTGAATAAAACCGTAGGGTTGAGCCATTTGAATTTGTGAAAATTAGTTTATTTTTTTAGTTTTAGAAACATTGAAATCATTTTCTTAACACCATTAACATATTTTTTTAAAAATTCTGTGGTTGCATATCAACCTATACTACTCATATAATCTGTGTGACTTGAAATAATTTGGAGGAAAATGTTAATGAAATGGCGGAGTTTTTCTATTTAAATCATGTATGACTTGTTCACATTTTAACATTTTAAGAATACACGCATGATTGCATTTAATTCATCTAGAGGTTTGAGTTTTCGGGATCAATTAATTCCTCTGGGCGTTATGCTCATGGAAGAAGGTCATGACTCGCATGATGCTCAGTCGCGTATAGAAAAAAAATTAGTTGCATATAAACCTATACTACTTATGTAAATTGTGTGACTTTAAATCATGTACAACTTGTTCAAATTTTAGCATCTCACGAAGACATGCATGGTTGCATTTAATTCATTTAGAGCTACGAGTTTTGAAATCAATTGATTCCTGGGGGGCGTTATCCCCATGGAAGAAGAACATTTTTTTTGGTGATTCTCTCTCGCGTACTGAAAAAATCTATTTTCTCATCCGCCTGATCGTGTTTTAAAACAGGACGATCCATGAGCAGTGGCCGACGGGTGGGCATTGTCACTTCGTGAGCCTTCCTCACAAGTTTCACCTTTAATGAAGAAGCAGTTCTAACATCGGAATGTGGTAAACTGATTACCTTCCTTCACGAATATAATACTATCATGATACATTTGCTGCTTATGAATGCTTCAGCGTATAATGAGCTTTTACAGTCGTTTACACCTGAAATACGACAAACAGAAATCATGTGTATGATCGGGTAGCACAGGGATGCTGATGGGCTGATTACAAGTTCTTCGTCAACTTTGGGTCTGGTTATCAAGCACTCCCACGAGTCTCTAGCCTGGTAAATTTTTCCCCAGAGGTTTCACAGATATATTGGTTTTGTCTGATGCATTCATAAACGCATACGATGAAAAATAGGGTCTCACACGCTCATGTACCCTTCAAGTCTCGAGTCCCTCCCAACAGCTAATCCTTTTTGAAATCTCATATGATGAACCCTCCAACACATTCATGCTCTCGTCATAGTCAAGAATTCAGTGTCTCTCAGATTTGACTTGTGGAGATTCGATTTGTGATGCCATAGCATGAATGAGTATATGTGATCGGTGTTAAGCATTATTGCTTTCCAAGCAGCTGCAGCTGTAGCATTTTCCTTCAGAACACTAAATATTGATTTATTTTGTGTTGCTATAGGAATGAGAGCAGATGTTCTTTGCCATTAAAAACACGCATGAGGAGATCTGAAATTTGAAAAACTGATAATTACGCAGTGATCGCCTGGATTGAGTGTAACTTCAAACAAGCACACGTGGTCATTTGCTTTCCCACACTTGCGAGGGACTTAAGGGTATCCGATTTTTTCTCATGAACGAACAACTAACAAAAGTGGGGAGATTATTATAACAAGTTGACAAGAGTAAATTGTGAATAATAAATTATATTATTTCAAGGGTCCCGACGGTAGGGCACCGTATTTCTAAACGTTTGTTTTCTAATTGCAATGGTTCCTTTCTTGTGTTGTTGCACTAAAAAACGCATGAGATCTGGAGTTTTAAAAAATAACTACAGAACGATCGCACTAATTGTGTGAGACCGAATTTTTCCCACAAGCGTTCGACTAACAAATTTTTATCAGCATTATTAGGAGTATTATTATCACAAATAGCACAGCGTCAGCTGTTAAAAATAAACTACACTTTTGAAAAGATCCTGAGGATAGGTTACCAAACGTTTTTTAACACTTATTATCTCTTCAAAACTTCACTCTATGGGCCAGTTTAAAATCCATTCTTCTTTGAAAGAAAAATTCAGATTCAATGACTCTGGCATTGTCCATTTTGATGCTCGAAAACATTGTGCGCATCATTTTAATGTCTTCTCAAATTCATTTCGATTTCACTTTGTCGTTGTTTTGCTTCGCGAGCCGTCCAACAAATGTACGCTCAACATGGAAGCATCAAGAAACCCAATGCAAAAAGTAAAATATCTGCAAGAGAAGTAGGATGTCCAATAATTTCGATTCTTTTTTTCTATTTTACTGGAGTGAAGATGAAGTTATATTACTTACACAACCAATTAAATTGGTGATCGCCCATCTCAGGCCATTCGTGTACCTTCGTAAATTTTAATCATTTCGTTAAAATTTGTTATGAATTTCGATTCCAAATTTAAAGCTGTCGCACAAAAATGGGGCCCATTTTCTCCCGTAATAAAAAAATTCCCTTCTGAAATGCAACATTTACAATTGGAGGAATTCATGGTCTTTGTGAAAGCGAAAATTGGCGAATACAAATAATGCATCTTCCGTACAATGTTGAAACGTGTTGTTTTGGAGAAGCTGCTGAACCGAAAGTTCATTGGCAAATACTTTAATAGTCCGATACGATTTCCTAAACATTTTATGAACACTGTATTGAGTCCTTGAGTAATCATAGCGCGTAAATGCGTGAACTTATAGGCTATGGTATCGATCATAGTGTGTATCTGTGTGTGTGTAAGTGTAATCCGTCAGGTTATCTGACATTCAGATGAAGGTGCAAGGCATACTTCTTAACACCAACGGTCGCCTGATGGTTCTCATTTGCATACATGTGACTCGTCAGTCCATCTATACTATGGACAGTAGTAGAGTATGTCAATTGAAGCCAATGACGACTTTCTTAAGGGAAATATACAGGTAGGTACATATACACCCAGCCACCACGCAAGGGAGCGGGGTAAAGACGGCTTTCTTACGGGGAAATACAAAGAGAGCCCATTTTATGTCAATTGAAGCCAATGAAGACTTTCTTATGGGAAAACTAAGGGTATGTACATACCCAACCACTCCGCATTTTCAAGGGAGCACACAGAAGGAGTCAAGGTAATGACGACAAAGATTGATCAAAAGGGTACACCCGCCATTGCGAGGGGAGCCCTACGAATTGTTCCGCACACTCCGTGACAGTGGCGACGGTGTTTTTTTAGGACGCGAAGGGTCCCCCTTAAGGGCTGTTTTGATGCCTTTTTTAAAGTCATACGGGATCTTGTTTTGATCTCCAGGAGCATTTATTGCTCTGTTTACCAAAGTGCATCTCTGGGTCAAGTACCCCTTAGTAATTTTCCACATCATCTCCGTATAAAAGGACGCTGGAGAAGATGGGAAAATCATTCCATTTTCACTCTTGCTCTGAGTTGCTCAAGTTTTTTGTT